>JAGFZM010000029.1:1676003-1688073 GCA_017657215.1 Limnothrissa miodon
TGTGTGTGTGTGTGTGTGTGTGTGTGTGTGTGTGTGTGTGTGTGTATGTGTGTGTACTATCTATAGGGAGGCCATAACCTGAGCTCTGACAAGTGACAGTCCAGCTTGGCCATTAAGCCTGAGGTAGAGGCGCCAAGTTATGCTTTATCACAGTGAGTACCACAGTGAGTAAGGGGCAATACAGTAACTTATTGTATAGGTGAATTATAAAGGGGCCCTACAGTACTTTACTGTATGGGTGAATTATAAAGGGGCAATATAGAATGTTACTGTATGTTTGAATTATAAAGAGGCAGTAGAGTACCTTACTGTATAGGTGAATCATAACCACTAAGGCAAAAAAAGAAAGAAAAAACGTGGAAAAATGAAGGAAAGAGGTCAGAGTGTGATGGGGAGAGCATAAAAAAAGGAAGATTAAAAGAAAGAAACGAAAAAGCTGAAATGGAATGCTGTGCATGCTGTGGTCTCAAAATAAGCCATTAGTAATCTTGGTCCTGTCGTGTTGAAGACAAGAACCCTCTATCTACAGTATGATAATGAATCACAAGGCATCCAATCTCTACCTTCCTCAAGCTTTGAAATCCAAAAATAGAGAGAGAGAGAGAGAGAGAAAGAGAGAAGGATAGAATGTGAGCAGATGAGAGTGGTGAAAGCGAGTGAAAGTGGAATGAGGAACGCAGCAGGAAGACATTCAGAGACAGAGAGAGAGAGAGAGAGAACAGGAGAGGAGAAATCCACACTCACTTGCAGCAGAGCCTTCTTAATTACCCTGCCAACGTCCTGTCTCCACTCCGGGATGTCAGGGTTGACCTCGTCCAGATTAGGGGAGAACGATAAAAGTAACGATTTGAAGAATTCTGTCAAAAAAGAGAGCAGGGTATGGAGTCGAGCGAGAGGTAAGGAGCGAGCAAAGAGATATGAGACGGGGAGAGAGAACGGCAGATGCAGAGTGAAGTGGAGACATAAGGCAACACGGAACAGAAATGTGAAGACGCTTCCAATATGTCTTCTTGTATAAGAGTCATTCCATACTGCATATGCTGCGTAACCCTCTTCCTGTGACTGTGATTTTATGTGTATGTTGCAAACCCACTCCCACTGACTTTATGTCTTGTATCTGTGCTTTGGCACTATTGTAGCAGCTTCAGGAGATACTGTTACAGGACCTTATCAGACAAGAGTAATCGCATGTCACAAACATAACGGCGTAGCTTGCAGACTTATTAACTGAACGCTCTCTGGCCTGCTAACACACCTGGGCTTTTACCTATTTGGACTGAAGCTTGAACCAGTGTGACTAGAACTCGGGTGCCGCCCAATATTATCATGCTTATATGCAATGCTAACTGATAGCACAGGAATCATGTAGGTGTGTTTGTCATGTTTGTTATAGACTGTGTGATTGTCATGTTTGTTATAGACTGTGTGTTTGTCATGTTTACTAGTGTTGCGCGGGTCAACCCATAAGCCGCGGATATCCGCGGGTTTACCCGCGGGTCGGGCGGTTACGGGTAGAAGTATTGTGGGTGCGGGTGGGTCCGGGTCGGATCAAAAAAGTAAAAACGCAATGAATTAGGCATATTGCATTAGAGACTTTCTAAGAGTTTTGGAAGGCTCATTGTTATGTCCTCTCGATGCTGGCACGGGCGGTGCTTTGCGTTCCTGCATCCAGTGTTTCAAGCGAGCGCGCGTTCAGTTCAGCAGGTGGCGTGCTGGAAGCGCGTAGAGATAGGCTAAACCTTGGCCCAGTGGATTATATTACTTTCCTTCACAGTGCTTCCAAACAGATGCCATAAATAAAAGTCGGTCAATATTTTCAATTTGGTAGCTTAGATTGTTGAAATGTCACGGCTTTGTTGGCTTTGTTATGCCATGATAATGTTACAGCTTGGAACAACTTGTGTTGGCTTTGTTATGCCATGATAATGTTACAGCTTGGAACAACTAGTTTTTTTTTCATACACACTTGTGTCTTGTAGGCCTACAGGAGAAGTGTGTTTCATTTTTGGCAATCCTTTAATAAAAACGACAAATCGATCGTTAGTTTTTTTGGCGTTGTTTCATGCATAGGCTAATTAATCTAAATAATTTAAATGAATAATTAACTAATCCTTCATGAAGTTGTATCATCTTTGAGGCGCAAAACATGGTAATTTGGATACCATTGTTCCAAATTAGTCATCTCCACTTAACTGGTAGCTAGGTTCCGCGACAGTAGACACATTGGCGTTTTTTTTTTTTTTTTCTTGGGGTGGGGTCGGTTTTGGGTCAGGGTTGGACCTTTTTTTTTGGGGGTCGGGCGGGGCGGTTCGGATCTCCTGATGGGTCGGGTTGGGGCGGGTTTTATAAAAGCCTGACCCGCGCATCACTAATGTTTACTATAGACTGTATGGAATCATGTAAGTGTGTTTGTCATGTATGATAAAGACTGCGTGATTGCCATCTTTGTTGTAGACTGTATGGAATCATGTAAGCGTGTTTGTGATCTTTTTGGTAGACTGTATGGAATCATGTAGACGTGTTTGTAATGTTTGATACAGACTGCGTAATTGCCATGTTTGTTATAGACTGTGTGATTGCCATATGAAGAGATTTTTTTCATGAAAAAACTGATTAGTCCAACTTTATAACGAACTATATCGTAAATACAGTGTCAAAAAAATGACTGGAGTGGGTCTTTAGCCATTTGGTTGCTCACCTTGCACAGCGATGGTCTTGGTGTCCTGCAGTATGGAGTTGGCTGAGGACACCTGCACAGCCACCGTGTGCATGCCCTCACTGGTGAACGTGTGAGAGATGCTGCCATCCAGCGTTATAATGGGCTGCAGTTGTGGAGAAACACACGGAAATTCCCACATATTGCATATTTCCAAACCAATGGACTAAGACACCTTTGGAAGATACAACCAGAACTGCACCTGACTGAAAGCCCTTGGCAATGCCTGTTTTGATGAGTATGTTCGCATGTTCGTTTAAATTAACTCATAACATCTAATCAGTCGATATAATTATATATTTTTTTCAGCTTGTGTGCTGACTGGCTGTCAAACTCATTAACAGTCATCCTGCTCAGCCAGAGCAACATGTATGCATATGTGTCTGTGTGATGCAATACAGGCATGCCATATTTATATAGCATAGTATTTTTTAGCAAAAAGACTTAACATAAACATTTCCGTAAGCCTGAAATGGTGCAAAAGATAGATGTGCACTGAGATGTGTTAGTGGTGTGGAAGTGAAGCTGTCTTCTCTCACCACATCAGAAAGACCATAGCAGCCTTGTTTTTCGCTCCTCATCTTTCCTATTTATTTTTAGTAACACTATTATGTATATATTTCATTTTTCTACAAAAAGCAAGCAGTCTTAACCAGGCAATTAGATTGCTGAACTCATGCTGAAGACACACACACACACACGCACACACACATACACACACCTTTCACTCATTTATCTTTTGAGGAGACAAAAAAACACCCAAATTTACACCCAAATAACCAACGTTATAATGCATTATGATAACTAATTATGAATGATTATAACTGAAATCTGAATAATGCATTATAAATATATCAGTGTCTGCCTATTCACTTGTCAAGTTTTATAATGCAGCATAACTTCTTTTCTTTTCGCAGCATAACTTCTTTTCTTTTGTAAACCCATATAGTGATGCATCATGAGTTTTAAATTCTACTATAGTGTTGTATCTGTAGATATAAGTATTTACAATAACCTATAGCACATAATTATAAATAGCTATGCTATTTCATAAGTGTTATTTGCCAGCTTTAAGTAAAGTGACAAAAACATGACACTATTATAAACAGATATAAGTATGAGCATGAAAAGCACTAAAATGTTCAGTAGCCTATTGTTATAATTGAAAAAACAGCATGTTATTGTATGATAGTGACATACACAGTCTTTATTGGAACATTCCACCTTTTTATGATAAGGGTTATTTACCCTCTCACATGGAATTGCACATGTGTGGAAAAAACATTTTAGTTTAAGTGCATGCATTTTCCTAGTCTGGTAACCCCAAGTTTAACCTTTTTTAAGCTTAATCTTAGCATAATTGGACGCATCATACACGATAAAAGAAAATACAAAACAAAACTAAACGAGTGCAAAACAAAACTAAACGAGTGCAAAGTAATTTCGGACTGTTGTTGTCCTATTTCCTGTATTTTGTTCCAATAAAAAAAATTCCTTTCCTTTTGTATTTACTGAGTTAATTGTGCCTCATAATTGTTTATTATGATCTTATATCTACTTATAACCACAGCTCATTTGTACTACTTTACCTAAAGCTGACAAGTAACACCTATGATATTACCATAGTGCTTTATAATATTGTGCACATGGGGTAAAGATACCAGACTCTGTTCAATGCACCTTTAATTACTCCTAGTACTTATATCTGTTTATAATAGTGT
Organism: Limnothrissa miodon; assembly: GCA_017657215.1. Taxonomy (NCBI): domain Eukaryota; kingdom Metazoa; phylum Chordata; class Actinopteri; order Clupeiformes; family Clupeidae; genus Limnothrissa; species Limnothrissa miodon. Next base: position 1,680,441 of record JAGFZM010000029.1, read on the forward strand.
CATGTTTTTGTCACTTTACTTAAAGCTGGCAAATAACACTTATGAAATTGCATTGCTATTTATAATTATGTGCTACAGGTTATTGTAAATACTTATATCTACAGACACAACACAATAGTAGAATTCAAAACTCACGATGCATCACTATATGGATTTAGAAAAGAAAAGAAGTTATACTGCATTATAAAACTTGACAAGTGAATAGGCAGACACTGATATGTTTATAATGCATTATTCAGATTTCAATTATAATCATTCATAATTTGTTATCATAATGCATTATAACGTTTGTTATGATGAGTTGTGAATACATATGGATGGTTATAATGAGCATTACAATGCTTTACAGACGCATTATAAAATACTATGAATGCATTCATAGGGCATTATAAATACAACCTTCATAGAAAGTGTTACCCAAAAAGTTTACTCTCTAATACACATACAGTATAATGAGATGGTAATAAAAAGAAATCTTGAATCTTGAATCTCCTCCCTCTTCTCCTCCACTCCTCTCCCTCACCTCAGAGCTGTTGCCGAGCCACCAGAAGTAGGTGACGGTGCGGGAGTGACTGGGCCAGACCACGGCCGTCAGGTTCACCTCCTTGTTCCGGATGACCACGAACGGTGCCAGCAGCTGGACATGCTCCACTGCACCTGCAAATAACAGTGCAGGCGATACAAACGAGAAACACAAAACACAAACATGACAGCATTTTGGGGTGAACAATAGCCCTCATGGGGACGTGCTCAGGCACACACAAAGGTAACCAGGGGGACCGATTATCAGGAGCTTTTAACCAAAGAAAGCAACACAGGCTGGCAACAGTGGGTTTGGGCACCTGTTGGTGCTGCCCTTCTCCACACTACCCCCACCCTCCCCCCTTTTCATTTTTATTGAACAGAATGCTCCCTCTCTGCATCCAAGGCAGACAAAAACATAGGGCGATCATTTTGACTCATTTCCTCTATGAAGTGAATGACTGGAAGTGAGCATCACCAATCATATTACTCTCAGAAATCAAAGAAAAAGTACCGTTATTAACCGGCTACCATTATTTTCGGTAAACGACTCTGATCTGGAACGTAAAAACATGTAATGTTTCTGTTTTTTTCTGTTCCTATAGCAAAATATCATATAATAACATTTCTGGTTTTCACTCTCTGAACTAGTTCAAAGCCTTTTGGCCAGAACAAATCCCCAGTTCAACTCATGCATTCTGAGTTGTCTATGTGTGTGTCTGTACTGTACTGTATGTGTGTGTGTGTTTTTTGTCTGTTTTGTGAGCATTTCACTGTATATTTCAAAAGTCTTCAGGATTTGCAATGTATGCTTTCTGTGTTTTTTTTATACTTTCGGTGTAAATTTTAATGTGAGACAAAAAAAGAGAGAGGTTGATTGTTGAGATGCCACCTTTTTCGACAGTGCTAGTAATAAATTAACTCCTTGAGAAAGCCTTCAGTGGTGCTAGTCAAAAATTAACTCCTTGAGAAAGCCTTCAGAGGTATTTTTTGTGTGAATGTTTTTATTAATGTCCCACCAGGCAGGAGCACTCTATATTTGAGCCTGGCAGACCACTTAAATGAATCACTGGCACTCTCTTACACAGCTCTCTGCAATTCTCAGGGAAAAAAAAATCCTGCCAATCAAAAAGTGCATTGATTGTGACTTTTTTTTGGTGCAGGGCAGCATAACAGCTAAATTGGACAAAGTGCTTCGCCCGATCCATAGAGGAAGATACAATGAAGTTTTCTGACGCATGACCAAAACAAGTCAGTCTCTGTGGGCCAAAACATCAATTTTGTACATCACACTTTTGCTCCTTACATAGCGGGTGAATTGAGTGGAAAAAAAATTGGGTGGAAGAAAAGAGGAAGGCCAACTGTGAGTGGTGGGTTAGTACTAATGATTCAGGTAGCCGCCTCTTGCATTCTTAAATGGGGACACCAACACATTTCTGATGCATAAATTCCATTTGAACTTAACAGGGAAATCTGGAGAAAGAGACAGAAAGAGAGAGTCAACCTTTAGTGGGAAAGTTCTCTTTAGTTTCGAAGCCAAAACTGATGCCCTCCCGCTCCCTGCTCACCCCACTGTCGTGGCTGATGCGCAGGCCTCCTGGGAGGCTCCCTTCGCCGCCATTGCCCCTATCCAGGGCCACGCGGCGTTTTATGCAATGGACGGAGCGGGCGCCAACGGCCTCATGCAGCTCCCTCGCGTTGAAGATGCGATCGCTGGTTGTCTAGCGCCATCTTCTGCCACCACCTGGACATCGCCTCCTGAGCTTCCTTCTAAGCCGTGCCAGCGCACGGAGAAGCTCGTCTCTAAGGCCTTCATTTGTACAGGCCAGGCGATAAAGGCGATGAATACCGCCTTCCTTCTCTCCTCTCTGTCTGAGGAACTGGTGGCAGATCTCTCGGCGCAGCCGTCGGATCTTACCCTCCATCCGCTGCGCAGAGCGACCGCTCTCACCTCGCTGGCCATCAGGGCGGCCATTAAAGCCGACGGGCGCTCCCTTGGCTCTTTGGTCGTCATCGACAGGCACCTCTGGCTGAATCTCTCGTCCATGCCAGAGAAGGAGAAGAGACATCTCATGAACGCTCCCATCTCCGCTGATGCTCTGTTTGGCCAGGCGCTGGAACTCCAGCATGATCGCTTAGAGAAGACGAAGTCGGCGGCTCAGGCCCTGCAACCCGTGCTTCCTAAGCGTGCCCTGCCTCAACCAGCCGCTCCGGCTGCGCCTCAGACGCGTGCTTGCACGGCTCAACGGACGCAGCAGAAGAAAAAGGCGGACGCACCCAAAGCCGCGCCACCGCCGGCTACCGGGTCACAACCTCCTTGGCAGCGCTCTCGCTCACGCGGACGCGCGGCTTCCGCCAACCGTCCAACCAGCCAGGAACGGCGCAAGGGGCCATAGCGATCCTGATACGATCGCGTGTGTGCGGCAGAGCATGTCATGCGACCCCTATCCATTGACTATGCCTCTGTGTGCTCCAAAAGGCACGGGTCCCCGCTCTGCAGTCCCCAGCTCGGAGCGTTCCCCCCGCTTTGGCGGTCCTCTCTGATCTCACCCCCTCAAGGGGCGCTGAGTTTGCCTTGTTCACAAGCACCCCGCACACACACAATTGCCCCTCTGGGGCAATGTTTCACAATGAGCCCCGGCCCCGGCCGGAGGACGCTCTCTGATCTGTCGCGCACTGGGGCACCGATTCAATCTCCACCGCGCATTCAGCTTACGCACGCCGTGCGCTATGCGCCTTGCATGACGTCACGGCCTCCGCGTCCTCTGTCTCACTCGCCTCCGAGCAGTGGGCATGCGATGCATCGGAGTCGTTCACGGTCGAGAAGCCCTTCCCGTCCTCTCTCGCCGCTTCTGTCGGCCGATTTATCGCCCAGGTACGGGCAGAACTGTCTGCTCAGTCTGACACTTCTGCCATTGGGCAGACAGGAAACTTCTCCCCCCTCTTCAAGGTCGTCGCTGACGCGCGCTCCAGGTCGGCCGCCCCACGGGGCGTTGCGAGTGAAGCGCGCAGCTCACCGACCTCGGATATCGCTGACGTGCACGCCAGGTCAACCGCCCTCGCGCATTGGCGCAGGCCGTCGTCCTTCACCAGAGGCAGCGCCCTTGGCGCTGTAGCCAGACACATGACGGTGACCACCGATGCGTCCAAGAGCGGCTGGGGCGCCGTTTGCTGCAGTCGCCCCGCCAGAGGGACATGGGGCCCAGCCTCCAGGAGGCTACACATCAATGTGTTAGAGCTCCTAGCTGTCTTTTGCACTCTGAAAGAGTTTCTCCCTCTTCTCGGAGGAGAACACATTCTGGTGCGTACGGAAAACACCACTGTAGTGGTTTATATCGATCGCCAGGGCGGCATGCGCTCTCCGGACCTGTTTCGCCTGGCGTACAAGCTGCTCACCTGGGCCTCCCGCCGCTTCCTGTCGATCAGGGCATCGCACTTGCCCGGTGTGCGCAACACAGGCGCGGACCTCCTCTCCAGAGATGTTCCGCGTGCAACCGACTGGCGCCTCTGCCCAGCCGTGGTGCACAGCCTCTGGTCCCGCTTCGGGCGGGCACGAGTCGATCTTTTCGCCTCGAGCAAGAACGCTCACTGGCCAGCGTGGTTTTCGCTGGAGCGAGATGCGCCGCTAGGGTAGGACGCGCTGGCACATCCGTGGCCGCGAGGTCTACTCTACGCTTTCCCCCCCCTTCCTCTGATGCGTCAGGTGTTGGCCAGGATCAGAGCGGGGGCTCACAGGGTGATTCTGAGGTTCTGTGCCCGTCACTCTGTGCCCGGTCAGAGCGATTCGTGCCTATTTGACGCGTACGCAGAGCATCAGGAAGACGAACCAGTTGTTCGTCTGCCATGGCGAGCGTTCCAAGGGTCAGGCCTTGTCTACCCAACGCATGTCGCATTGGCTTACTGAGGCCATACGTCTGGCATATGAGGCGGCGGGTGTTCCTCCTCCTGCTCATGTCAGGGCGCACTCCACCCGTGGAGTGGCGGCTTCTTGGGCCTTCTGGAAAGGCGTCCCTATGCAGGTTATCTGTCTGAGCGCTTCGTGGGCTTTAGGCAACACCTTCGCGCGTTTTCACGCGTTGGACGTCACCAGGCCGGGGGTAGCAGAGAGTGTTCTCTCTGGGCCCGGCGGCGGTCCCATGGGTCTTCCCACCTCGGGCTCCTCGGTGTAGGGCTCTTGAGGCTTGGTTGTAGTGATCCATTCGTACGTTTCGGCTTCGAAACGAAAGAGAACGTTACGGATACTAACGTATCCTCGGTTCTCTGAGTGAGAAGCCAAAACGTACGCTTCAGGCCTCAAGTCGCCGACGCTGGCGAGCTTGGCAAAGAGGACCTGAAGCGTAAGCGCAGTCAATATATAGACTTTCTGACGTCACGCAGGGCTGTCTAAGTAGTTGCCTGCGCGTGTCAGAGCGCTTACTGCCCTTTTTTCAAAGGGTTGAAGAAGAAGAAGAAGAAGAAGAAGAAGAAGAAGAAGAAGAACTGGTTATTTATTTCATATTGCAAGCTGCCGGGTTGCCTAACTAAGCTAGTTTGACGCAACTCATCCTGACAGATCACACAAGTGTGTGAGAGCAGATTCTTCTAAATTAGGGATGTCCGGAAAGTGTGAAAGTAGGAGCTCATTTCTAGAAGGAATTAGGTCAGAAAAAAAAACTTTCCATCTGTCTTAAAAAAGAAAAAAAAAAAGAAAATAGACGCTTCACAGTCTCTGAAAATTCTCGGAGAACTCTCTCTCTCTCTTTGAGAATTCTGAAGTTCACCGAGGGACGTTGATGGGTCATTGCTCCTCCCCATTTAGTTTTCCTTGCATGGTACTGAGTGCCTGTTTCATTGTGTAATACAGGCAATGGTGTTGCATCCACAGAGGCTCAAAGAAGAATTTCTTAACAACAGACGGGTGGAATGCACACATCATTCTGTTCGCATGCCAAAGAAAAGCAAGACTCAAATTGCCATAATTATTTGGCTGCGGACTCTTGCCTCCATGCTAGTATTTTTCTCACCCCCTCTAATCAATCCTGTGTGTGAGAAGTGAGGAGGGGTGGTAGAGAAAAGAGAAGGACAGTCATGGAATGAAAAGAAAAAACAGAATGGAAAGAAGAGTGAGATAGCGAATAGCAATTGTGATGGACAGATGTGAGGCGATCAGAGAGATCTAGAGAAAAGAAGCAGAGCTGTAGAAAAGGGGTGATGTAAAAGAGAGATGGCTGACAAGAGAGCAGAGTTGAGAGACAGAGGATTAGAGAATAGAGACACATTATCCGGGTGCTAAAACTGTGTTTAGCACAGCATTTTATTTATTTTTTTTGAAGTTTAGACAATATACTCCTCTAAATCTACTCTCTCTCTCTCTCTCTCTCTCTCTCTCTCTCTCTCTCTCTCTCTCTCTCTCACACACACATACACACAAACACACAACTATATTGCCTGAACATTTGCATGGATTAGCACATGGCTAGAAGGTACGCTGGTGTCCAGATAGAAACACACACACTCACACACACCGTCTCTCTCACACAAGTGATCAGCGGTTCTGTGTGTTGAAGAGGGTATACGTACATGTGACGTGTAGGTAGAGAGAGCTGGTGTCTGCGCCCATCTCATTCTCCGCCAGCGCAGTCACGCGGAAGATTCCGGCACTGCGGTACACGTGCTTGATGCCCTCCTCGGCCCAGGTAAGGTTGGAGTAGGATACGGCAGTACCGTCACCAAAGTCCAGCTGGATGTGTGTCCGCATTGAATCTCCCTGGCAAGACAAAGCCACCAGGGCCTCATGTAAATGAGTCAAACAGCTTATAGACACACAGACAGATAGACATAAAGACAGGCTGTTAAGAGATTGTTAGATAAATAGATATTGCTCAATGACATAAAACAAATAAATCAAATATCCATAGTGACATACAATGATTCAGCACAACACAGAACACAAGATTTCATAATGCCTGGCTACATGAGAGAGAGAGCTGACCTTCTTGCTTTTTAATCTACTGAAGGATCTGGTACAAAATACGCTGCATATGCATTTAGCACAGTCATTTCCTAATGTGTGGTGCACCAGCAAGTTGAATCACCACACACTGCTTGCATTAGGCAGATTGGAAAGCATAACTGAAGCTGCATAGTGTGTCAAATTATTGCCCATTCTTATTTAAAAATGAAATACATTACTTGTATTTGTACTTTGTATATGTACTTTCCTTGCAGAAAAAAATGCCACACATATTTTTCCATTTTTTTTAGCATTGTTGCATTGTTTGTTATTTGATAACAAACAAGGCATAAAACACCTCTCAATCTTTCAATTAAAAAAATTTATATTCATCAGAGTCTTGAAGAATCAAACATTTCTTCTCCGAATACACAATTTTCTGTCTAACGCTTACAGTGCTGTGACCATGGTTTGACCCTCATTATCATAAGCCAGTTCTCCACTCCAGCACTTCTCAGTAATTCTGTCTGCTAAATTGGCTTAGCGGAAATCATTTACAGTTAGCTGCAGTTAGTACATTAAGGCTAGCTACTGTATGAGTGCATCTGTGCTACGAAGCTGACAGGGTTTCCTCTCAGTGACAACTGCGAGGCTAATGCTAATGCTAACACTAGCAGCTGCTGCCACTATTGCCTTGGTTTGCCTTTGCCAGAAGCATGAGGCCTGATGTGTTGCATAATGTAACAGTCATTGGGGAGTGTCAACAAACAGAGTGGGATGCAGGTGTTGCAGAGTCCACGGACCATTGAAGTTAGCATGCTCAAACACACCAAATACGCACACACACTCTCTCTCCCTCTCGCTGTCACACACACCTCCTCCTCCTCTCTCTCTCTCTCTCTCTCTCTATCTCTCTCTCTCTCTCGCTGTCACACACATGCCATCTTTCTTCTTACTCAATCTGACACACATACCCCACCCACCCACACATTCAAACTGTTACGCGTGTCACCACTTCACCAAAAAATGCACTTCTATGATGCAAATGGATTAACACATGAAAGAACTCATACACAGAAAAACACACACTTGTCTATTCTCTCCATCTTTTTCTCTCTTGTCAACAACACAGTTGCTTCTCTCTCTCTCTCTCTCTCTCTCTCTCTCTCTCTCTCTCTC
>JAGFZM010000029.1:1694333-1710870 GCA_017657215.1 Limnothrissa miodon
GTGTGTGTGTGTGTGTGTGTGTGTGTGTGTGTGAATATGCTTATGATGTATACCACATGCCACAAAATGTTATTCAGGAAAAAAAAAGTGAGACAGAAAGTCAAACCAGAATAACACCACACATTGAGTACCACACACAGATAAATGGAAAGAAAGAAAGAAAGAATGTAAAAGTGAAAGAAAGATTACCTCTTGGAGCTGCACCAGGAAGGTGACGTTAGAGGCCAGAGGTGCGGTGAGCTTGCCCTCCCCGGTGCTAAGATGCAGGCCACGAGGAGCCCTGTTAGGACACTGCTGACGACGGGCCGTATACATCTCCTTCACCCCCTTTGTGCAGTTATTCGCCGCCACCTTCCGGTACCTGAACCCAACAAACACAATGGGCAGAACAAGATTAATTTATTATGGATGTATGTACAGATGTAGGCATTTGTAGTCATTTACGTATGTGGCTGCTACTAAGCCATAGTCACTCATACGGTAGGCAGCAGTCATAATAGTGATTTAAAACAGGAGCGTTAAAAATGTGTGTGTCTGTGTGTGTGCGTGTGTGTGTAGAGGGACGGGGGTCAACAGAGGTCAATGTCAATGTCTTATCGCACATTGTAAAACTTTGCAAACAGAGTGACTGCAAAGAGATATTAAAATGTGTTCTCGAGTGTTTGTGGGTTGGCCTCTTTCCTTAACTAGGGGGAACTAATAGCACCACATTGGTGACTTGATCAGAGACACAGCCACGACAGGAGCTAAACTCACACAGCATGTATGACAATAGTGAAGGTAGACAGCTTTGGGTGCAGCTCTGCTTGATCTGTTAAGACATCTCGCCATGTGCTAATAAAAGTACTGCTGAAGGCAATCTTTCTGATTCAGTTTTGTGACCAATGGTTTGCTCACTGATTTACAGTGGAACATATGTGACATACTTACCTATCATAATTACATGGACATACACATTGATATTCTTACCTATTGCTGAGTGCCATGTGTGTGTGGCAGCAGTCTTGTATGTGTGTAGGAGGAGTAAGGGTGTTATGAGGACAAGGTCAGTCTCAACATAGCAACTTTAAGGCTGTAACGGGGACAGCTTGGAATCAGATTCACAACTTTTTTGTCTACTAGCCTTAATCTTTAGCCACACCACCTCCCTGTTAACCCTGTGCAGTTACAAGATGTTTTCGTTAGATTTACATTTACATTTATGCATTTTGCAGACGCTTTTATCCAAAGCGACTTACAAAACGAGGATAACAATCAAGCTACATAGCAGAAACCTTAAGGAGCATAGTGCTAGGGGATAGTGCTTCAGTTCATTTTAGTGCTAGGATAGAAGATGTTCTCTGAATAGCTGGGTCTTTAAGAGCTTTTTGAAGGCCTCCAGAGATGGCCCTGTTCTGATTGTTTTTGGTAGGTCATTCCACCAGCGTGGGACGACACATGAGAAAAGTCTGGATTGCCTTGGGCGAGGTGCCGGGACTGCCAGTCGACAGTCATTGGAGGACCAGAGTTGTCGGGGGGTAGCCTGAGCTTTTATGAGAGCGCTTAGATAAAAAGGGGCAGATCCTCTAAGCACTTTGTAAGTCAGCATCAGTGATTTGAATTTGATGCGAGCCGCCAGAGGCAACCAGTGGAGCTTGATTAGCAGAGGGGTGACATGCGTCCTCTTCGGCTGATTGAAGATGAGACGCGCCGCAGCATTTTGGATCATCTGAAGTGGCTTGACGGCACAGGCAGGAAGTCCTGCCAGAAGGGCATTGCAGTAGTCAAGGCGTGAGAGGACCATAGTTTGAACCAGCAATTGGGAGGCTTGTTGAGTTAGGTATGGTCTGATCTTTTTGATATTGAATAGTGCGAAGCGGCAGGCCCGGGCAACAGAAGCAACATGGTCATTGAAGGTTAGCTGGTCGTCAATCATAACACCTAGGTTCCTGGCTACCCGTGAGGGAGCAAGGGACAAGGAGCCAGAGTTGATGCAAATGTTGTGGTGAATAGTTGGTTTAACTGGGAGGACCAGCAGCTTGGTTTTTGAGAGGTTCAGCTGGAGATGATGGTCTTGCATCCATGCAGAGATGTCAGAGAGGCAATCTGAGATTCGCGTTTGGATGGTTGGGTCATCGGGTGAGAATGACAGATAGAGCTGGGTATCATCGGCATAGCAGTGGTAAGAGAAGCCGTGCTGGCGGATGATTTGGCCCAAAGAAGTGGTATAGATGGATAAAAGAAGGGGGCCCAACACAGATCCTTGGGGTACTCCAGTAGCAAGGTGGTAAGGCGCAGAGGTGTGTCCTAGCCAGGACACTTTGAACTGTTGCCCAGTGAGGTAGGATTCGAACCAGCAGTATGCATCACCCTTGATGCCCATGTTTGACAGTATAGACAATAGAATACTGTGGTTTACCATATCAAACGCAGCTGACAGGTCAAGCAGGATGAGTACTGATGACCTTGATTCCGCTCTGGCTAGTTTTAAGGCTTCAACCACAGATAGTAGAGCTGTCTCAGTGGAGTGGCCGCTCTTAAAGCCAGATTGGTTGTGGTCGAGTAGATTCTGTTGGCTCAAGAATTCAGTAATCTGTTTGAATACCGCCCTTTCAATAGTTTTCAATAGTTCCTGTAGTTTCCTACTTGGTCGGGAGCAAGAGAGGGTTTTTTGAGTAGAGGTGTTACCTGAGCATGCTTGAATGCAGAAGGGAAGATTCCTGTTGATAGTGAAGCGTTGATCACATGTGTGATAGCTGGTGTGATAGTTGGAGCAATGGATTGCAAGAGGTTGGTTGGAATCGGGTCCAGAGGGCACGTTGTAGGACGGCTGCAAGTGAGAAGTTTGGACACATCCATTTCGGTGAGGGGTTTGAATGAAGGAAATGTCGCGGCAGGACTATTGCAATCGGAGGTGCTTCCGCTAGTATATGGTCCAGTTGTAGCCTTTGCAGTTGGTTCAGAGAACTGCCTACTGATGGCAGCTACTTTGTCATTGAAGAAAGAAGCAAAAGAATCAGCTGTCAGATTGGTAGCAGGAGGTGGTGGTGGGGGGTTGAGTAAAGTTTTGAAGGTAGACCTGATCACAGGCGTGAGTAGTGGACTGAGAGAAAAAAAAACTGTCATATTGAGGTTAAAAAAGGCTTTATAAACGGTGCCTTTATAAAAGTCTCACATTAATGCCTGCACACCTGGCACCAGCTTTTGACTTTGACACAAATTGTCTCTCTTCCAAGCCAAATGTAGGGCCATTTGAGGACTGGCGTTAGCTTCAGAGTTAAAGTGAAGAAAACTCAAAGTGGGCAAAAAATGAAAAGTTGTAACTTTTTGTAGTTCTGCACACACACACACACACACACTCACACACACACACACTAACAAACTCACACATGCACACACTCAAACACACACATGCAAACACACACACGCACACAAACACACACACACAAAGTTTGATTACACAGACACGGTTTGATTACATTGCGGCCACTGAGTGTTGGCCCCTTGTTTCCCAGTGCTTACAGAAATTGTCCACAGTAATCAGCCATGCAGTCAGGGCCTGACGACAGGGCTTCAGGGCTCAGCCAAGGCTCCTCTCAAGCTTCCTCCGGTAGCACCTTCAATCCCCAAACTCAGCACACTTGTCTGCCCGATATGGATCTTACGTCTGCTCAAGTGATGGGGTTTGAGTGGGAACGAGGTGGGTGGATGGGGGGAGGGGTATGATACCCTCATCACATCCACATATGTGTATGTACTGTGTGTGTGTGTGTGTGTGTGTGTGTGTGTGTGCGTGTGTGTGATAGAGAGAGAGAATGTGTGTGCACACTAGAGACCTGAAGTCACCAAGATAATGAAGTTTAATTACTCCCGAAGTTAATTACATAATGACACAAGGATAGAAGTGTGAACGTGTTTGTAGAAGGGCTGGTGTGTGACGTTGTTCTCCACCGCACCCCCGCGGCACCTCTATCGCTGACGCGGTAGAAAAGTGAGTTTGCTCCACGCTCTCTACCAACTGCGCAGATTAACACAATCAAATAAAAGGAGTCAAAGGAGAGAGAGTGCATATGGGAAGAAAAAAAAAACATAGCTGTCAAAGACACAATCGCATGGAGTTTCATTTTGCTGAACAGCCCAGAAAGCGGGGAATTCTATTATGAAGCGTAATTCAAGACGACAAAATCATTTGTGGCTGCATGATGCAAACTGCAACACAGCAGAGGTCTCACTGTGTGTGTGTGTGTGTGTGTGTGTGTGTGTGTGTGTGTGTGTCTGCAGCTGCTTATGTAGACGTGATGATCATATGCAAGAGAACTGCGAGCCATCACAGTTACCGCAGCAGTCGGCTAGTTTAGGAACTCGCGTGTTCCGCTGGAGGCCATGCTGGATGTTCTTTGGATTGCATGTCCCTTCATTACTGCAGCAAATGACATGCCCAGTGCTCATTACACTGATAAGAACAGTGAACATACTGTGTGTGTGTGTGTGTGTGTGTGTGGGTGTGTGGATGTGTGCGTTTGTGTGTGTGTTTGTGTTCATGAATAAGCATGTGCGCATAGTATGCTTCTGTCAGAGATAGATGAGAGGCAGAGAGAGAGAGAGAGAGAGATAAAGACAGAGAGATATATAGAGAAAAAGACAGACAGACAGAGAGTGAGAGAGAGAGAGTGAGAGAGCAAGAGAGAGACAGAGAGAGAGTGAGAGAGAGAAACTGAATGAACCGAATGTAAGCTGGTTCCTGTGGAGTGCGTAGTGTGGAAGTTGAAAGAGACTCACCCAGTGCTGTTGAGGTAGTTCTGACCAGTGCTGCAGCTTCTGGACACACTGGCGGGGTTGTACCAGAACGACGGCGAGCAGTTCCCGTCACCACGCCGTTCGTACCCGTAATCACTAGTAGGATGAAGATGAGATGTTAGGGGGGGGGGGCATGAAAAAAAAAGTGTTGACCCTATGAAGTGACAATAGGACCCTTGGGTGTGACTTTCAAATGAGAAGCCCAGAATGAATCAATCCATAGGCCTGTTCCCCTGCACTGGGGGGCCTCAAACAACAAGGCTATGGATTAAATCACACTGGATTTCTGCCTCAAAACTGGGGCAAGAAATCCCGAAGCGAAGTATTTTTCATTTGTCAGTCGATGTGACCATGTTAATTTGCTGCCAGTCAGTTCACACTAATTACAGCTGGCAGAAGCATATTAATAACATGACATTAGTCTGAAATTATACCCTTGTGAGGTTTGCATACATAAAAATGCTGCAATGATGTAAACATATAAAAGTGTGTAGAGTATGTGTAGTAGAAAGTTTCTCTATGATGTGTAACATCTGAATCATTCAGTGTCCTTGATGCTGGTTGTTGATGTTGAATCAGATCAAATTATACCCCTGTTGTTAAAGCAATAATGTTGCTATCTGGCAGGAATGTCTGGTAATTTCTTGGACACTTTCTACATTAAGTAGGACAATTTATTTTGACACTCACAGAGCGACAATTTGTTTTCATAGAGAACTGCAGAGACAGAGGAGAGACGAGAGTGAACTGTTTTTGCGAAATGAAGGTGAAATTGATTGGTAAGTAGGAACACTCTTGACTGTGAATCTGCCATCTGGCAGCAGCAGTCCAACTGTAGGCATCTTTGGCTCTTGTTCTTTCTTTCTTTTTATCTATCTATCTATCTAAAATAAGAAGGAGTGGCTGGGTGTTCTTTTTAATCCTGCCAGAGACTTGGACATAATAAATTATGTTATGAAGAGGAGGAGGGGTAACCCTATGGTCAAAAAAACATCAACAACAAAAAAAAACAATTACAAATAAATAAATAAATAACAAAAACGTTTAGCTTCAGATACAGTTCATTTTCGCTATTAGAAGTTCAGGTACTGTACAAATGACTTCAGAGACATTAGGCTATACAGCATAAAATATTGAATAGTTCTGCTTTAATAGTAGATCATGAAATTGGGTGTGTGAGGTAAAGTGTTAAAGGTAGGTCAACTGGCCAAAGCAAACAGAAGGTTTACCTCTTCATTTGGCTTCACATCAGTAATGTGACAAATCTCTTTTAACAATACACTGTTACACTGACTGTATGACGCTGTCACTTCTGTTTAACACAAATGATTCTACACTGCCTATAAAGGATTTGTAATGACAAGTTTCTGATCAAAAGACACATCCTAATAGAGATTAAGGACGGTGAAGCCTAGTTAGTTCTGTTTGGTCATAGAGGGACTTCAGACTCCCTCAGAATCCTAATGCCATCATTAGGCTGATAGAGGACTGAGCAGTGTGCTCTCACTTAGAAAGGAAATTAGGCCCAATTTTCCAATTGATCTATTTTACACAGTTCAAAAGCAATTAAAAGTTTGTTGGTATAATTAAACATTTTTATCCTCTTCAACCCCCCCCCCCCCCCCCCCCACCCACCCACCCACCCACATACAACTCATATTCCACACCAGTGCCTGCAATAAATATAGGCCACAAACAGACTTACTGTAAAAGCTAAGTTCCAGGTTTCTTAAATCTCTCAGTCCTTCAAAAAACAAATAAAATGGGTTAAGGGATCCCAGTTATGTAAACCCAATGAGTTTGACCTTGCTCATCTAATATGGAGGAATAAAGACAACCTCTTTGCCGCTTTAATGTGCACTGCCATTTTCCGATAAAAGGCAAAAAGTCAACAAATTTGCATACAAATGAGCTCTATTTAGTGTCTTGGAGAATTGTCATCAAAGCTTGTGGAAGTCTGCCATAGACACGTCTGCTCTTGAATATAAACTCCGCTTATCTGACCGGCACATGGCTAACACAGCGCTGCTAGCCACAAGTGTGACTGACAGCATGCAAGTTGGAAACAAGCCAAACTTATTAGGGCATGTGTGTATGTATGATCTCTGAGTGGCAACTGTTTTGACTGAAATGACTAACAAAAATCGTGAAAAAAACCCCCAAACAAACAGAAACAAAAGAAAACAAAACAACAGATGAGTGGGAACGGCGGCGACAACGACGTGCTCACCATTCAAAGTCATGCGCTCGGCATATGCAGGGCTCGGCAGACAGGACCCTGGCGTATTCCCGTCCGAGCATGCAGTGGTTGCCCGGGCGACGCTTCATGTAGATCTGCTTCTGGCCCATCACGCACGGCTCACCCTGGGCGGCCCAAGTTAACACACAAACAAGTGAAAACGTATAAACACACAAATTGCATCTCTTCTAGCAACAGCCACAATGACATCAAAGCAATGAACACAAAATTGCATCCCTTCTAGCAAAAGCCACAATGACAAAAAAAAAAAACACACTCCTGTGGTTAGCTTGATAGACCTAGCAAAACGTCTCGGCTACCCTAGTGGTAGCCTCGGTTCTCCGAGGAGTCCCGCAGACATATAACACTTTGGGATATTCGCAACTACGTTGTGACTTCGCTGAAAACTACCACCAACCTTTTTCATAGAAAAAGGCAAGCTGTACGCATGCCAGCAGAGGGCTCGCGACTCCAAGGAGAGACGTCACAAAGTCCATAAAGGCATGAGCACAGATCTGGACCTCCTCTTTTTTCGCCCTTCACGTACCCACGGCGCAAGCCGCTACCCACGTGGACCAAGGGCGACCTGAGGCCAGATGTGTTATATGTCTGCGGGACTCCTCGGAGAACCGAGGCTACCACTAGGGTAGCCGAGACGTTCTCCTTTGGGTCCCTTAGATATATAACACTTTGGGAGTATACAACCAACCTCAGGGAGCAAACTCACATGAGGGAGTATACAAACCCGGACGTCAGGCGGCCCAACGGCGAGGGCCAGAGCACACTCGCCGCCACACCCGACCTGGTCACGTCCAGAGCATAGCACCTGATGAAAGTATTATCAGAGGCCCAGGAGGCACTCTGACAAATATCAGTCATCGAGACTCCTTCCAAAATGCCCATGAAGCCGCCACCCGGGTGGAGTGCGCTTGAAGCCCGACCGGAGGGACAAACAGCAGTTTGGTGTGTCTGAACTTGCCGGTGCGCCAGAGGTAAGCATGCAGTGTCCTAACTGGGCAGAGCAAGACCAGAGCGGAGCCATCAGCCATGTCCTGGGGCAAGGCGTGCAGCTCAATCACCCTGGAGCAGTTGAAAACTTTAGGCTGGAAACATAGGTTTGGACACCGCAAACTCCATACAGGCCCGGCTCGCAGAGAGCATGGCCAGGTCGCCTACGCGCTTGACAGAGGTCGAAGCTAGCAACAGTGCTGTCAACAAGGAAAGGAGCTTCAACTAGCTGAATCCAGAGGCTCAAAGGGAGCCTTTGTCAACCCCCTGAGGACCACAGAGAGGACCCAGGAGGACACTGACTTAACCGGGGGCAGGCGGGATGAGCCCCTGGGGACACACCACTGTAGCCTGTGTGGCTGGCTCCAACCTGTGCTGGAGGAAAGAGAGCACAGACACGATAGGGCAGGACAGAGGGTCACAGCCTCTATCTGCACACCAGGAGCTGAAAAGCGCAACTTTCAAGGTGTATAGGAACCTTGTGGAGGGGGCCCTAGCAATCTGGATCATCTCGATCACAGACGTTGAAGGACCCTGTCGCAAGAGTTTGCCCCGTTCAGGGCCCAAGCCGTTAGAGCCCAGTTCTCTGGGCGGGGATGTCATATCGACCCGCGTGCCTGAGAGAGCATGTCCCGTCTCAGTGGCAGCCTCCACGGCTGACCATTCAGCAGCAGGAGCAGGTCTGCGAACCAGCTCTGAGGGCCAGTAGGGAGCTATCAGGATCACTCTGTGGGCCTCCATCCTGACTTTGGTCAGCAGCTGACCCAGAAGTGCCAGAGGAGGGAACGCTACAGATGGAGGCGTGGCCATCGGTGCGCAAGAGCGTCTCTCCCTTTAGGGGGTCATCCGTCCCTATGGAGAACCACAGCGGACAGTGTGCGTTCTCCTCGGAGGCAAATAGCGTGGCCTAGCCAGGCCCCGACCTGGCGAACAACCTCCAGATGCAGGCGCCAGTCTGTCAAACAGGGGGGGCCCTCTGGAGAGGTGATCCACTCCCGTATCTAACATGCATAACCGGTGGGCCGCTCTGAGGGACAGAAAGTTCCGTGACGGCCAGATCAGGATCCTGGACGCCAGGTGGCAAGTCGTGAGCGCAGGCCACCCTGGCAATTCAGATAAGCGACTATTGTCGTGCTGTCGGTCCTGATCAGAACGTGTGCGCCCCTGAGGCGAGACAGGAAGTGCTTGAGGGCGAGGAAGACCGCTAGCAGGTTGAGGAAGTTTATGTGTAGGCGTCTGGTGACGCACAACCAAGTCCCTCTGGCCGAGCGGCCTGTGCACATGGCACCCCAGCCGTGTTTTGTCGCGTCCGTATGGACCACTCGCCCTTGGCAGACCACTCCCAGGGCGCTGCCGCACGTGAAGTAGACAGACATCTCCAGTGGCTCAGAGGCCACCACATGTCTCGAGACACCCTGCCTGGCTGAGAAGGAGCTGACAGTGAGGATACGTCCAATCTCGCCAGGTGACGCTGCAGCGGACGCAGGTCTAGGGGCGTGGCGCAGCTGGCTGCGCACAACAGACCACTAGCCTAAGACACAGGAGCGCTGTGACCCAAGCGCCAAATCTGAAGTGGGCCAGCCACTCCCTGACATCCGAAGCCTCCTGGGGAGAGCGTCGCAGTCGCTCTCAAGTACTCTGCCGTTGTGAGGGTGCCAGTGAACATTTCAGGGAGTTCCCCTGAAACCCTAAGGCGTGCAGATGGTCCAGGACCAGGGTCACGTGTGTGGACAGCTGCTGTGGTGAGCGCGCTAGCAGCAGCCAGTCATCCAGGTGGTTTAAAACCCTTACGTCCTGTAGGCAGAGCGGTCTGACGGCCGCGTCGACATACTTCATGAAGCAACGGCCGAACAGAAGGGCTGCATACTCGTACGCCCTGCCCCCAAGGCAAAGCGGAGAAGTGTCTGTGCTTCTTCACGACGCTTATAGGGAGTAGGCGTCTTTTAGGTCTATCGACACCATCACATCGCCTTAGCGAACGTTCTGGGCGACCGACCTTACTGAGCATGCGAAAGGAGAGGCACATCAGCTTCTTGTTCACCACCGGTAGGTAGAGGATGGGGGGAAGGACACAACCTCCTTGAGAGCGCGCAGGGCGCGAGAGGCTGCGAGAGTGGCTCCATATGGCTGGAGGCGCAACTGAGGCGACGTCCAGATGCCCAAGAGGAGCACTTACTTCCCCCGTCCAGCTGCGCACATGGTCCAAACGGCAGGCCGCTTAATGAGCACAGGCTGAGTGGACACGCGGCAGACGAGCGCGAGAGGTCACGGGAGCGGCTCCCTGGGGTCGGAGGCGCGTCTAAGGCGACTTCCGGGTACCCGAGCGGAGGACTCGCTTGTACGAGAGGGGCAGGGGCAGAGGTACGCGAGAGGCTGCGAGAGTGGCTCCATAGGGCTGGAGGCGCGACTGAGGCGACGTCCAGATGTCCAAGTGGAGCACTTACCTTCCCTGTCCAGCTGCGCGCATGCTCCAAACGCCATGCCGCTTAATGAGCACAGGCTGAGTGGGCACATCGAGGCACGAGGCTGCCACCCTGTCAGAGCTCGAGTCGAGGCCTGTGGCACACAACATCAGAGCTTGTAGGGGAGGGGTGGGGGCAGAAGTACGCGAGAGGTACGCGAGAGAGGCTCCATAGGGCTGGAGGCGCGATTGAGGCGACGTCCAGATGCCCAAGAGGAGCACCCACTTCCCCCGTCCAGCTGCGCGCATGCGCCAAACGCCAGGCCGCTTAAAGAGCACAGGCTGAGTGGGCACGCCGAGGCGGTGGTAGGGTCTGTCTGTCCCGTGGAAGTGCCCGCCGGGCAGATGCCGATGGGGACAGGGGCCCTATTGGGGGAGGGGGGGTTCTAATTAATTGGGCTGCACTCTGCAATTTCTCACAAAGGATCCAATTACATTTACAAATCGATTGAATTGTAAAATTGAATCACACAACAGATCAACTGAACTCAGGATGACCACATGTCAGACAGGGATTAAACCAGTACTTTATAACTGTTTATTGTTTTGGACTGATGGCTAAAATGCACATAAGGGAGGTGGCATAAAGCCAACACAGGTATAAACCGCCATCTTGTGGCTCGTTGGAGCAGTTCGTTTGCCGAGAGTCTGACTTAATCAAATTGCACACTCTGTCTAAAAACTGATTGAGCCCCGCATTACCTGGGTCTCGAACTCGGGACTCTCTCGTGGTATTCACGGAACAACCCGCTCACCTATTGCGGTTCATGAACAACATGGACAACGTTAACTATTAACTATTGCTGCTCGATCGTAGCAGACAACAATTTAACGAAGCCCGTCTCAACTTGGAAGAGATGCCACAAGACAAGTGGCAGAATTAAGTCACGTCCGTCAAGTCAAGTCAGAAGGAGTTCAGGTGTCCACCAGCGATCTGGAGCTCATATAACGGCCGCAGCCGTGTAGAGAGAGAGTGTGTGTGTGTGTGTGTGCTTGCGTGCATACGGTGTCAGACTGAAGGGGGGGCGAGGCCACACCACGTAGGCTGAAAAACATACACAAGCGTTCAAGGCTAGCTCGGTATGTCTATGCCAAGCATAGCCGCTGCTTCTGGAGTATATCTCGGCTACTTCGTCAAGATGGATAGTGTATCCTGCTTCTTCATCAGATGCCTCCGCCTCCGGGACCGAAGCAATGGGAGCGGTAGGCTCAAGGGAAGCTAACGTTGGTAGAGCCTGACCTACTGTGTCTGTTAGCTGGCTAGTCGCTAACTGCGCGGGGGCCGAAGTCACCTGCGAGTCAAGCGGGGTGGAGGCCAGCAGGACCAGGGCCGAAACCACCAGAGAAGCTGACCACGAGGGGGCTAGTGGGGTTAGCCCCAGGCGCTAGCTGAGAGGCAGAGGAATTGTGGACCTAAGTCACACTAGTCGTCCGCCCAGGAGTGGTCGGACGAAATCCCGGAGAGTCGAAGACGGCGACACGGACCCCTAGAGCCCTCGAGTAGAGCCGGATATGACGCAGGATTCGCCACAGAGATCTGTGCAGTGCATGCACAAATAGTAGAAGCTGTGTAGGTCTTCGCGCGGCATTGCCTGAGGCAAGCCTTGCATCTTCACACGGTGGGACATCCGCACTGTCTAAAGGCACCACGATTGGTTTGACTCGGAGATAAAGCTGTACAAGCCTCGTGGATACAGGTAAGAGCTTAAAATAAGTTTTTTGAAGAAGAGCTGGAGCTAACAGGTTAATGGTAGCTAGCAAAGCGCAGACAGAGTTCTAGGAATGCTGTCACTGACGAAAAAAGAGGAGGTCCAGATCTGTGCTCATGCCTTTATGGACTTCGTGACGTCTCTCCTTAGAGTCGCGAGCCCTCTGCTGGCATGCGCACAGCTTGCCTTTTTCTATGAAAAAGGTTGGTGGTAGTTTTCAGCGAAGTCACAACGAAGTTGCGAATATCCCAAAGTGTTATATGTCTAAGGGACCCGAAGGAGAACCAAGGTCGACGGAGAAAACAGGAATGCTAATTTCTGGCTGTGAAATGCCAATAAAGCTCTAATGAGTCCAGCATTAGCGATGGTCAAACTGTTCTAGCAAAGTGCTCTCCATTGGACATACATTCCAGCCATGTGATTCTGCTGGATAGGTGAAGATTATGGGTGTGCTGGGTGCACTGCAAAAAAATACTTTTTTTTGTTTTGTTTTTAAATGTGCCTAAACTACTGCCATGGTGTGAATCATTTTCAGGAAAATGAGGTGGACAGGTTTAAATCACTGGGTGATCCTCTGAAAAAAGTCGCTCATCACGAGCACAGAGGCAAACAGATGCTAGCTGCATAGCACTATCCCCTAGCACTATGCTCCTTAAGGTTTCTGCTATGTCGCTTGATTGTTATCCTCGTTTTGTAAGTCGCTTTGGATAAAAGTGTCTGCTAAATGCATAAATGTAAATGTAAATGTAGCTGAAGTGAGAAGTATTCCATCCAAAGATCATGAACTGATCATGAACTAGTCGCACACTGAAATGTAGAACTGCTGGGTGAACGATTCTCCAAAAACAGGCGAGAAATCTTTCTCACATTTGAAAAACATAAAAACAAACCTGAGCACACATATAAATGATGAAAGCCACAGTGCTTGATGAGACTGCACCTCACTGAAAATGAGCCAGATTTGAGCCAAAAATGGGCCACTATAGGCCCTCAGCAAGTCTATGCAGCACCAGTGGTCGTACTCATCTCTGCTTGGCCTAATGATGTCAATGATAATTAGTGTTGTGTTGATCAAAGGACACTGGGGCAATGGAAAGGTGTTTAGCCTATATGGGAAGATGCTTGTAACATTTTTAAAATGAAAAGATAATGTAATGTAAAAGTTTACACACAGTTTATAAAAGTAACTATATTAAATATCCAAAGATTTTCTTGTAACCGTCTTAATGTGGGACCTCTGAAATGTATATATATTAAAAACGGCAAAAGTGTCTCACGAGGCTGGTGAGCTTCTTGACCGCTGCTGTGTAGTTCAGTATGTTTAGGTCATTATGTCTTTCCCTGGCTGGTGCTGTACCTGGTTGTGAAGGTGCCAGGTCTGGTAGTCGCCATCGGTGCAACGCCTCGAGAAGAGCAACTTGTAGTCGATCTTAATGAGCTGCCACTCCGATCGATGGCTGAAGTGCCCGAAAAACCTTCCGAAAACAAGGACATTAGCAACTTTAGTGCTGCCTCACTGACTGGTCTCTCCAACACACACACACACACACTCACACACACACACATGCCTTTCGTTTTATTGCATCAGTTTGCCAATGGCTGGAAGCTAAAGTATTGGCTGTTACTGTACTATATATTTCTTATTCTATGACTGTTATTGGCCTTCATCTGACAGACTCCCCTAAATATTTATCTGAGAAGATATTTTTACAAAGAAGCATCAGCAGGTGGACAAAAACTGACACTTAATAAAGGCGTATAAGTTCCTTGTCTGACCTCTAAATAGATTAACTGACATGGACCGTCAGTTTGCTATGCTGGGGCGATTAGTCTGGGCCTTCGCTGTTAATGTGTCTGTCAAATGGGCCGTGTACACACTAGAGTGGTGGGGGCATTGTGTGAGTACATGTGCATGTGTGTGTGTGTGCGCATGCGTGTACGTTTGTGCGTGTGTGTGTTTAGTTTTATTGGTGGGGTTTTCACAAGACATTGGGTAGATATGATAGCGACATTGTCACAGGAGGACAATGGAATCAAGTAATGTCCCATTAAGGATTTTAAAGTAAGTATATGTGTGTGTGCCTTTATGTTTATCTATCTATCTATCTACCTACCTACCTACCTAACTGCCTAGCTTCACTACACTATATAAAAAGGTAAAATGGTCAAAAACATGCTTTTTTTCAGAAGTTAACACAACTCCAGTCAAAAAGGATATAGTGTTGGAAATATATGTCCCAGACATTTACCATCAATCACAAATATCCAACACTATATCCTTTTTGACTGGGGTTGTATAGTTGTGTTAAGTTCTGTCAAAAGCGCAATTGTATCCACTTTGTTTCTGTGCTCTTGTGTTCAGGGGAAGGAGGGAAGGACTTCCCTCGCCCTCTCCACTTGGCACTGCATAATTGGGTAATTGGCTCTCTGCAGGGTGAACCAACTCACGTCATGATCTGGCTGTCCATGCCCGGCTCCACCAGCACGCCATCCACAAACAGAGGCACCATGGAGAAGCTGTGGCGGTCCCATTGTCGACCCTCGTCAAAGCTCACCCTGTGGGACACACAGGCATCATCACAAGCAATTACAGCAGCTCACTGACACTTAGACGGAGGGAAAGGCAGAGAATGAGAGAGAGGGGGGAGGATGAGAAGGAGGGAGATATAGAAAAGAAGGGAGCGTGAGAGAAAAAGGAGGGATTGTAAGAAAGAGGGAGATATAGAAAGAAAGGGAGGGACAGACAGAAGAAGGGAGAAAGACAGAAGGAGAGGAAAAAGAGAGAGATAAAAAGAAGGGAGAAAAGCAGAGAGAGGGAGCTTAAACATTCTTTTTTATAGCTGTGACTGTTAATAAAAACATAATCATCAACAAAACAATATCATCAATACAAACAACATTAATAGAAATAAACAAAAGCAAAACGGACACCATCATAGTCAAGTCAGCTAAGGACATCTAAGGACCCTATCTCCCCACTACTTTCCACTACTCGCCTATATTTGCCCATTACAGCTTAAGAATCATTTGACTATCTTCAACACTACTTCACAACACTGAGAGATAGAGAAGAAAAAGGGGCATAATATATGAAACGTAATGAAAGAAGGACAAGAATGGTGTACAAACATGAATAGGTGACGGGCACATTTGGCCTTTTGTTTGTTGATGGTGATGAACGATGAGGCTGGGAATCATGAGGAGAACCATTTACCTCCTAGTCTCCGTTACACATAATTAGCTCAATTAAAAGATTAGAAAAGAGAAAGATGGCGAAGGAAAAGCAGAAAAATGAGCAAAAAGAAATAAAAAGAGAAAAGAAAGCAAGCTCCTGATGAAAGAGCTAGCGATGTGGGAGATACATGAAGGGAAAAAAATTAAAAATTAAAGAAAAAAAAGAGAACACAAAAGCACAACGTCACAGGTCTTGGCAAGTTTACTGCTCGATCAAAACTACCCTGAAATAGAAGCGTTTTATGTTGTAATGACTACAAAAGAGAGAAGGAGTGAGAGGAGGAGAGCACGAGGGAGTTAGTTGACACGAACAAAGAGATGATGGAGAAGAGGAAGAGGGGAAGAGTGAGAAGGAGATTTTTAAACTTTCATCCAGGAAGAGGAGCTTCGCTCTATTGATTTTGACAGCTTATCAACATCACCTCAGAAGTGAGAACACTAAGAGAGGGGGTTGTGTGACAAGCCCCACACAAACACACACACACACACACACACACACACACAACTTGTCTGACAAGAGGGAAAACATGACTTCGAAACGAAGACTCCTGCACCTGGATATGAAAGACTGAATCACACAGAACAGTGCTCCCCTCTCTTCTTATGTGTCTGAGATCCGCCACACGGACATGCGCACTCACACGCACATGCACGCACACACACACACACACACACACACACACACATAAAGCACCACTCTCTCCCCTCATGTGCCTGAACGGCTTGACAGGAGACAAACGTGTCGACACGCATCCATTAGACAGAGGGGAGAGAGAAGAGAGAGAGAGAGAGAGAGAGAGAGAGAGAGAGAGAGAGAGAGAGAGAGAGAGAGAGAGAGAGGAGAGGCTGGACCCCGATGTGAAGGGAACTGATGGTGGAGGTGAGCAGTGGGAAAAGAGAGAAAGAAGTGTGTGGGAATGAGAAAAAATAAGTAGAGTAGAGCTGAAGAAGTGGTACGGAGAAGAAAGGAAAAGAAGAAAATGAGGGATAAAGATATGGTGAGGGAGAAGGAGAAACAAAGGAAACAAGAGAGACAGAACAACAGAGAGAGACAGAACAAGACAGAGAGAGAGAGAGAGAGAGAGAGAGAGAGAGAGAGAGAGAGAGAGA
>JAGFZM010000029.1:1719348-1730971 GCA_017657215.1 Limnothrissa miodon
TCTCTCTCTCTCTCTCTCTCTCTCTCTCTCTCTCTCTCTCTCTCTCCTGTGGCGAGCTAGATGCTGCCTTGGAGTGGAGGGACGAAGGAGGGAGGCCGTTTCCAATCTGACTTAATGAAAGGCCCAGCGCCATCTATTAAAGATATGGATCAGCTGCTGATTCAGAACCCCTGAGGGGGTGGCGGGTGGAGCTGAGAGGAGAGGACCGGAGAGAACGGAGGAGAGGTGGGCAGGGAGGAGCGCTGGAAGGATGAGTGGAGGGCGGGTTGGTTAGTTGGTGGGGGGTGAAGAAAGAAGTGCACTGCCATAACCCCCCCCCCCCCCCCCCCGCTTTTTTCTCTGCTCCTCCCTTTGAGTACCCCCAACCCCTCCCCAGCATTAACCAAGTCATCTCTCCCTTCCTGCTAACTCACCAGATATTTTAGCTGCCCGGGGCAAAGACATTGAATCTATTTTCTGCATGGTTGGCTTTTTTGTGAGAAGTTGGCTAATTTTGAGGAAAATATGGATCCCACTTTCCACACATACCTCCCTCATACCATTCAGAAATCTCCAAACCTTGTTGTTTACTCTTCGACCCCCAACCCAAACAAAAACACACTAAACATTCCAAACATCCACCTCAGACACCCAGTGATCTATTTGTCTACGGCCTAATCAGCGCTGCCCATAAGCAAACAATTCAATCACTGTCTGGGCTTGACCCCCACTACACACACACACACACACACACAGACACACACACACACACATCAGTCTTGTCTTCTTTCCATCTCGCATCCACCCCTAGTCTCATAGGTCAGAATGTATAGCTTGACTATGACCGATCCAAGGGCTCAATCTAAAGGGTGGGATTAGAGGTCACCTTTCAAGCTGTGTCTACAACGCTACGGCTAGTGTGACCGGTTTGACTAAACTTGTGAGAACACTACTGATACCCTTTGGTTCCGGTTCAGACTCACCAGCGTGGCAAAAGCATGTGCCGTTGCTAGGCTACCACTGCCCTGCACCATTCTCACAAATGGATCAGCAGCGAAGAGCACCTGAGGACAATCCATCAAAATCATTTGAAGGCCCAAAAGTTTTCCCAACAGCCATGAGTCTGTCTATGGTGACTGGCTGAGCGCTACTGCAGGACAAAGCCAGCGCTGCTCTCCATTGTGTTTTCAACTCTCAACGTGCGTTTCATTTTTTTTTTATCATTTCTCAAGTCTGTCCCAGTAGCGCCTGCTTCCCACTTCTCTTTAAATGTATAATTCCCTTCTCTGTGTCTTTGGAGCTGTTTTTTCATCTTAAGATTTCCAGTCCTCTTGAGCACAGTCCCGCCAACAAAAGAGTTTTTCCAGCAAGGAAGTGCCCCATTACTAGTCAGTTTCCACATTCTCTCTCTCACTTTCTATCTCTCTATCTCTCTCTCTCTCTCTCTTTCTCACACACACACACACACACACACACACACACACACACACTCAAACACTCTCTCTCTCTGTTGTAGATGTGATTAGATCCTCTGCTTTGCTTCTCAGAGGAGATGTGCAATTAAGTTGCCTTGACTATGAACCATGAGAGGTTCCCAGGTGTACGGGTTCTCATGCACATCCCTGCTGTTTTCACTTTAAAAGAGTCCCGTTCAAAAAACTAAAATATAATGTGATGATCTTTTTTTTTATCTTTGCTTTTCCAAAAAAAGTTTGTCATTAAAGCAGTGGAGTTTTCATTTGTTTTTGTTTTTTTTTTGCCTTTTCCTTACTTCTTTTGTGGCACGCCAGACACATATTATGCTCAAAACAACTTGCTATCTTTGTTGTTCACATGTTGGTGTGTGCCACACCAATAAAATTAGTTGGTTCTCGGATTTTTTCAGGAAAAATATGGAGCGAGAGCAACGTGAGTAGGCTACAACTGCGCAAAGTTCTCATCCTCTTTAATTTCAATGCACTTGTCAAATGTTTTTCTCTTCTGATCAAATATTCTAATAATTGCAAACACTGGCCTAGCAGGATCCCCTTCCACTGGCATCTTTCCTCATATCATGTCTCTTGTCTCTTGCTCTCTCTGAAGTGAAAGGCACGATTTGATTGGTTTTCAACATTACGTGAACGCAGCATGCAATCAGTATTACAGCCATTAGCCACTGTGTTTTTTATGTTCGTGTGAGTTCGAATTCAATTTTTATTTTTATTTAATTTTGCATTTTTTTTCAAGCAGCGAATTAGAGAACCAACTAATTTTATTGGTGTGGCCTTATGTGTTGTGTGATGCATGAGGAGAGATCCTTGTTGCTAACAGTCAGGTGCAAACAAGCAGAACGGAGATTCGACACAAACTGCTCAGGGAGCCGCTCAAGAGTGAAAAATGTCTCCCCCGCCCACACACACACACACATCCCACACACAAATACAGTGTTGTAGTAATGCAGTATCAGATGTCCAGAACTTGTCAGAGCCTGACAAGGAGAACTACCCCTATCCCTTCACATCTGTGTGTGTGTGTGTGTGTGTGTAAGAGTTTGTGTGTGCTGAAAACCTTTCGATCAACTGCATTCTGGTCAGCTGTTGGCTTACTGCCCAACGTGACTAAGCCACCATACTAAACAGTAGCAAAGCAGGAATGTCATTTTTTCAAATTTCATTCAAACTACATAAAGAAGGTAGCCTGGCTAACGCGATAAGCTCTTAGGAGCACGTTTAAGACACCCCAGCTCATTTCCATAGTTTGCTCAACGCCATACTACCCGCCTTCTGGGAGGCGGGCTTAACCCACGTTAAATTCAATTCAATTCATGCGTAAAATTGTTTCTCATTGGTTCCCATTTTTTGGGAATGGAAGAGCTCTAAAACGGCAGCCTGGCCAGACTGACTTGTTAGCGAAATTCAATGTAGCGTCAAAAGAAGTATGGGCGGGCCTTGGCTATACAGGGGGTTTGAATTACCACTGTATTTGTCTCTGTCTGAACGGCCTACCCACATCATTTAAAGGGGACATATTATGCAAAAACTCACTCTTTACGGGGCTTTGAGTTCATATTTGGGCCTCTACTGTTCTTATAAACTCTCCAAGCGCGAAAAAACCCTGTCCCTCCGTTTTCTGACGGTCAGTAGAAAGACTTTGGTGTCAAGAATATTATGCGCCTGTGAGCCATTTGGATGGCTCCCTTATTCTGACGTTACACTAAGGGAATTGGCATAGACCAACCCCAGCACCTGTCGAATCCCCACCCATTTAGCCAAAGCTAATGTCTATCTGCTTAGATTGAGAGATGTTTCTCTCCGTACTACCTGGGCGTACTACCGTACTACTGGCTGCCGCCAGTTTTTCAAGTTGAGAAATACGTCGGGTTCTTTTAGGAACAGCTGACCAATCATTGTCAGGAATCAAAACTCGGGCGTTCTGTGGCAACCAGCAATAACAGGAGACGGTCAAGGTAGAGGATTATAAAATGTCAACTATTAACACTGTGAGCGATATGACTTGCCAATTTCACTGTGTAATAGTATTGATCTATTGAGTAAAGTTATCCATATTTGGATTTTTTTGGTAACCAGTTGTCTTAATTTCAGACCTTTCAAAAGTTAGCATGTTAGCTAATATACGTGAGATTAGGTCACGTTCATGACATGGTAAAAAAAAAGCAACAGCTTATTTGCATAAAAGTGACAGAGCCCTTAAACGGCTCAATTTGGGAGAGACCGAAACTGGCAAGAATAGAGCTGGTGAAATCTATTTATGTGAGAGTGATTTTGTGCAAAGATCTTAATGAACTTGATTTGTATAGCCCATAGACCCATTCTAAATTGTTTAAAAAGAGGTATAATATGTCCACTTTAACATGCCTATTTTGTGCCACAATAACAACACGTGGAAGTTATTGACTTGGGTGACGTTTATGTTTTACGTATTGCACTTTTATTATGCAATACAGACCTCATTCAGAAAGATGAGAGTTTGCCTGTCGACTGCGGTTTTGGTTGGATCCATAATCTTAGGACCAGACGGTAATCTTTTTAATCAACACAGAAGACACTACAAATGTGCCAACACCCTCTCTGAATGTGAACCAGCTAATTTCAGCTTTTATCAAACTGCCTGTTCTCTTATCTGCCGCATGCACACCACTATCCAGGAAACTGCAGCTTCTCTTCAGATATGAGCTGGTATCAGGAGGAGAATGAATGTCTTGACATCAGTGTTAATTCTCCCAACTGCCCTGGACAACAACAGATAAATACCTTCTCTTGGGGTGCATTGGAATTATTGTGGGGGCATTCTTCTGATCAGATACCATTCCAGTACACGGCAATGTCGGAAAAAAATGGCCTTTGTTTAAAAATATGTATCTTTTAAAAGCCTGTGAACAACAGGTTATTTGCAACAAAATGTCTCTTGTATCTCCTTGTTTAGGTCAGTGTGCAGTACACAACTGACTCCAAACAATCTGAGCTAACCTTCAGAGCAGTGTTGATGATGTACTCTTACCTCATACAGGTCAATCATGCTGTTGCCCCCGAGGCCGCGGCTGGCCTTGACGTTCTCCAGGGCCAGGGTAAAGAAGATCCCCTGGGGGTCGGAGATGTAGATGTTGTAGGTGTCGTTCTGGTTCCACTCCTGTACGGCAGCAAACACCTGGCCCTCATCCGTGCTGATGATGTGCATGTCCTGAGATAGAGAGAGAAAGACAGAGAAAGAGCGAGAACAGGGGAGAGAGCAATTCCAAAAAAGCATTTGAGTAACCACTCACGACGGTAACTAAAATAAAGAATTTATAAAACCATTGAAATTAACACAGGCAGCGTGAGGCTTTTTCGGAAATGCATCCTTTAGTCAGCCAAACCTCATTTAATTGCCTGTGTGCTGAAGAAAAAGATCTTGGCTCTTAATTTGCCATTGCCTCCACTTCCCCTTTCCTAAATGGGTTTAATCGGATCTAAGGGAGTCATTAAGCTCAGGCTGAATAAAAGCAGACACAAATTCAAAGTTGACGTTCACTTTGAAGGGTACTAGCACGCTGCCCATAAAAACATGTTTTTCAGGAAGGTGGTAGTCCTGTTAGGTAGGTCCATATTTGTTATATTTATACATTTAGGCCTGTGTAAAGAACAATTTAGTTTATTAAGGTTTGTTTACAAAACAAATATTGAACTACCTTTTAGATGTGTGGTGTTTGGTTTTTTTAGGCATTTTTAGGAGACACTGCACACATGAGTTTCTCGGTTGTAGCAAAACGATTAAATGCAGGCCAACCACATAGGATAGAGAGGCCACATTTTTTAGGTTGTTTTTTTAGGCATTATTTAGGCATTATTTACCACAACATAAGTTGTGCAGCAGCACTGGCTTTATAGATTGTAACAAACTGCTTGCCTAAAAAGGCATATGTGTGTCAGCCAGCTCCACTTTGCAACAGCTGTATAATATTTGTGTATTGGGGCGAGACATTACTGTACAACAATTTGGAATGATTAGAGGTGTAAAATAAGCTACTGACTACAGGGTTTTAGCTTTGCAATTTTCTGTCGAAACAACGCTACTTGAGTTGTCTTACCTGATCAAGCCATGAGAAAAATCTGATTTAAGTCACTCAGATGAATTATGCGTGGAACAGGCAAACTGACACATGCACAGGCAAACATTGCTTGCATCTATTTTTGATAGAGAAATGGCGTAGATAAGGAATGTGGCTTACCTTGGGCAAGGAGTATTTGGGCAGTTTAATTCTCATGAAAGGCTCCCTCTGGTAGGAGACGTAATACCATGCACGTCCAGCGGAGGTGACCTGCAGTTTGACGAGAAATAAACCACTTAGACAACAAAAGGCATCGCTAATTGCTCACAAAATGGATGGTAATCTGTCAGATGGTGGATTTTGTGCTTTCATTATGGGGTGAAATATGGTGCAGTAAATTACGTGAAAAGTGGATGCTTGAGAGTAAGATGGGGGGATTGTTTGCCCCTCCTGAAATGGCAGGTGAAATATAGCTCCAAAAGAGAAACGGCCCGCCCCGCTCCCACCACCATTCCCTTATTCATCATGTTGCAGTGCCAGCATCTTGAACGCCTGTGAGAGCATCCTTGATTCAGTTGCCCTTTCTGGAACCTTCTTTCAGAGGAAGGCGGAAAAAAAAAACATTTTCTTGGCACACATTCAGAGGATGGCTCTCCTCTCCCTGGCTTGTCGATGCCCTTTGTGGGTTCTGAGGTGAACGTCGGTAAATATCTCTCGGGACAATCAATACCCTCATTATTCTCTGTCAGGGGGAAATCTTTAAGTCTCCAGACCAATGCATGCTCTTGTCGCTCCACAGTCGCGCTTAATGATAGCAATGTTGGAGAGAAGGCGGGCCGGCAGTAACTTGGTGCAACATCCACGGTGGGACGGCATGTTTTATAATCCAGCTTCGGCTTTATTACTTTCTGCATAGGGAAGCGAATGACTGAAACCAAAAAAAGATGCAGTGATGGAATCCACAAATGTGAAAAAAGACTTAAAAAACAAGGAGGGAAGATACAAAAGACATTTTTTTTTGAGTTACTGCTTGTTGTGGTGCCACTAAATGCATTCTTCCCCAGAGCAGGAAGAGAATTAAGAGGATGCTTCACAGTACAAACAGCATGACTGCCAAAAGACAGGCTGTGTGAGCAACCACAGTGACCAATGTGAAGCAGAGGCTAATTTGGTGGTGGCAGTGTGTGTGTGTTTGTTTATGTGTGTGTGTGTGTGTGTGGGACCACCTTTCCCATATGTTTTAAGTATGACACGATGAATAAATAAATGAATAAAAATCAGCAATGACAGAAATAAAAACTGACTGGGATGTGAGGAAGCCATACTGCACCAGATAGTCATCAAATCAAAAAACAGCTCCAGAAGTGTTTATTTATTATTCTGGACGACCATTTCTACTGAAAAGAGATGAAATGAAGACACTGATAGGCAAATGAAATCCTGATAGGAACGAGAGGCAAAATAACAAAACTGTAGACAATAACCCCCCCCCCACACACACACACACACGCATACACACACACACACTGAATCTGTAATACCAGTGGTAGCCTCCTCATTTGCACTGTGTCAAAGTAAATAATATTCAAGCGCATAAAAAATTAAAACCCTCTCAGAAATGGCATTACTTAGTATTCAGCACATTAGGCTTTCGGAATTTCTATTTTAACATTCCTTCCCCCCTTTCAGAGCCACAAATGGTGATTAATGGGGCTCACTGGGCAATCGTTAAGACTGCAGATGACTGGGTGACTAAACTGCCGCCTGGGAAAAATATCACGAGAGAGAGAGAGAATCGGCCACGACAAGTGTGAGTGTGGTAGAGAGTTTTGCATTGTTTTTCAATGAGTGTCCACACATGGAACATGCAGAGTCTAAAGCCTTGGAAATGGATGGCAGCAGTTTCTTATTACATTCTCCTCAGAAGTTGTGGCAATTTTGAAGAAAAAAAAAACGTGAGATGTGAAAAACAATCAAATAGGGAGCAGAAGTTAACGGTAATCAGGCTGAAAGGAGTGTGCGACCAAACAAAAGAAGTAATGGATGAAAGAATAGAAAGCTGGAAGCCCAGGCAAAAGGAAACCTCGGTCCTGATGACTTTGTGGATGGAATGTTAGCGTTCCTCCCTGCCAGGCACTGAAAATTCGTCAAGCTCAAACGCACGTTCACTGATGGACTCTGCTAATGACTACAGTAATCAACCGAGATTGTTTTCAAGTGGGAAAACAATTACAATTATACAGAACAGTGGGTTTCGCAATTGGTGCTGTAAGCATATTGCAAATCTGCAACATGATGTCGGATCATCAGGAAATGTGCTGGTTACATTGATTTTCAGTCACTGACTCAGAATTCTGTGATTGAGTGCCTCCACATTGGTTAAGCCCAACACAAAGTAACATGTTGGTAAACATACCCAATGACTCATAGAGTGACATTCTATGGGGCGTATTTGCACCATTAGAAGGTATATAAACTCCACATAGGCATAATTCATGGCATATGGCTATGCAAATGAGACTAATGAAGCATGTCGTACACAGTGGTAATTCATTCAAAACACAATATGGCCTCACTTGCTTTCTGCCCCTCATAAACAAATACACACAAACAAACAAACACACACACACACACACACACAGACACACACACACACCTTACCTGGATGAACATGTAGTCATCCTGGACCACCAGTGAGTTATTGTCAATATATCCGGCGAACGGGTAGTTGCGGCTGGCCTCTGAGCAGCTCTGTGCCCGACAGGTGACGTACTGGGCACCTGTAACAGACAGGAGAGACATCTTCACGCTCCTCTTTCTCGTCACCCACATCATCATCCTCATCACAATCACCCTCACCCCTTTTGCAAAATGTGAGAATTTTTCGCCGGTGGGTGTCATCGTAAAGTGTGACAAATGGCCTGCCGTTCGGGAGGCCCAGCGTGGGCACACACCCTCACATCAATCACAATGCGGTGCCGCTGAGCAAACTATGGAAATGAGCTGGGGTGTCTTAAACGTGCTCCAGGCCCCATTTCCCCCGCCTCTGGCGAGACTAATGCCTCGCCTGATTGTGACAGACAACAGAGAGCACCACGGTTAATCCACAAACCATCAATCCCCTGTTAATTAATCTCGCTAAATGCCGCCAAACATCGATCCAGTTAATAACAGAAATCCACTGCATGTGGTATGATATACTCCCAAGCAGAACATTTAAGGTAAATGTAGGGGAATTGGGCCATTACAGTTGACAGAGAACTGCTGGTGTATACCTTTGCATAGACACTGCTATTATAGTATACTAGTATACTTATTTACTTACTTATTTACAGTGATATAGCAAGGATGTACCATGGTATATAATAATAATAATAATAATAATAATAATAATAATAATAAATAACAGCAATGACAAAAACAAAAACATTAACAATAGAGTACTATTCTGAAACTGAAAATTGTGTTGCCACCTCCATTGTGATAACACTATATTTGCTTTGTTATTTTTTTGTCACCACTTAATTTCATTCCTGCATTATTATGCTGTCATTCTAGCTTAAGACACCACCTTCCATCATCCATCTGCTCTGAACAGAATCCACACAAACCTTTTATTAACTACTGAACTAAAAATAAAACCCCTGCGCTCAAACTCTCCACAGACTCATATTCTCCCACCATCCTCATATTTCCGGCCGACGAAACCCCCGAAATGGACGACTCCGGGAGACGGAAAGCTCTGGAAGGTCGCAATCTCTGTCTTGGAGCACAGAGAGCGGTAAGTAACAGGCTTCACCTGCCGGAGACCTTGAATGGGCCTGGCATTCAGAGTTATGGGCCTGACATTCACGGCATGGGGAATGATGGGGGCTGGCAGGAGCGAAGAGGCGTGGAGGCGAGGGGTGGAGGAGAGGAAGGGGTGGGGTAGCCATATTAATCGCGTATCATGCAGTACATTTATCACCAGCTGTAATCCACCACCATACCCGTGGGACAGGGTTTAGGCCCGCCGACGAATAAGTGGGAATTTATTTGATGGCTTATAGTCTCTTTCTCTCTCTCTTTCTATCTCTCTCTCTCTCTCTCTCTCTCTTAATCATTCACTACCTATCTATCTTGCCCTCTTTTGCTACTTCTACATGTTTTTTTTGCTTTCTTTTTCTCTCTGCCTATCTATCCTGCCCTCCTTAGTCGCTTGTACCTCTCTCTTTCTCTATCTCTCTCTCTCTCTCTCTCTCTCTCTTTCTCTCTCTCTCTCTCTCTCTCACACACACACACTATGCTGAAATCATTTTTTTGCATGGGGGATGTATCCCATATAACTATGAGTTTATTGTAGATTTATGTGTCAGTATGTGGGAGAAGTGGTTGAGTGACAGCAATTAGCTGAGCTGCTGCATGGGTGAGCTCCCTGTAAGCACCAGGTGAACACACACATGCACACAGCACACACACATACACACACACGCGCACACACACACACACACACACACACACACACACACAATCTCTATGTGTCTCCTTGCTGCCTGCTCTCTGCCTACCGTATTCTCTCATCTGCATCCTTTCTGACCTATCCTGGCAAAATCTCTTCTAGCATACAAAAGTGCCAGGCCAGTATGTGAGGTGAAATAAGAACAGGGAAACATTAGCTGAATATTGTGTTTGCTCTACTCTCTGTTCATGTCCGAAGATGCACTATATGTACTATATGGGAAAAGGAAGTAGTACAAAAAAGACAGGAAGTAGGAAGAGAAGAAAACACCAAATGAGGAAAACATTCAGTCTGGATAGTCATATGCAGTACGTTGGCAAGTGATCAAACTCAGTTTCTTTTAGTTGACAAACTGCCTTGACATTCTGCAGTATTATAATTCAATACTGCATTATAAAGAAGACCATCTGACACACACACACACACACAGATAGACAGACAGGCATAGACATTGGCTGGCTAAATGAAACTGCCAGACATACATACAGACAGACAGACAGACAGAGATTGGCTGGCCACTTACGTCCATCAGGTGTGTTGGCCTCCAGGTGGACAAGGTCAGACTCCTTATCCAGGCCAATTACAGACCTGCAACAGACAGAGCAGACACACAAACACACACATGCACATGCACGTGCACACACACACACACACACACACACACACACACACACATATACGTGCACACACACACACACACACAAACTGCATGAGAAAAGCCCTGAGCACACACATATGCAATCTCTCTCTCCCTGCTTTTCACACTTTCTCTCTTACACAGATCACCATAATATACTTTCCTGTCCTTCATACACACACACACACACACACACACACACACACACACACACACACTGCATTGTATGTCTTACTTGAAGTCCATTACCTGCCTGCGGCAGCAGAATGGGGAGTCTGACTTTTCCCCTCATCCAAATGTACTGAAAAGGTGCAGTGACATTTCGTGGCTATTTATTACTGCATAAGGCAGTGCATTTCCTGACACGAGAGGGGAAATTCTTGAAAATGTTAGCACCTGTTGTTAGCGTTCATGTCAGCACACATTTAAGGGCCCCTTGAATTATTGCTTATGTGGTGAGGGAGCTGTTTTATAGTGTTTGGTTTCCTTTTTTGGGCCTGACACAGGATATCCATTGACTCAGACAAAACATGATAACTAGCACTATCTGTGTTTCTGTGTGTGTGTGTGTGTGTGTGTGTGTGTGTGTGTGTGCACGTGTATGTGTGTGAGTGTGCCAGTCTTTATAGGTGCATATTCCATATTTTTAGGTTCAGGTATGTGTGTGTTTGTGTGTGTGTGTCTGTGTGTGTGTGTGTGTGTGTTTGTCCCTGTTTATGAATTTGTGTGCAGCTATGTAAATTGGCTCTATATCTCCAATAAGCCCTAGTCTGTCGTGTGAAAGAAAAAAAGAGACAGGGGAAGAAAGAAAAGAAAAGAGGCGAGACCAAGTGCATTGTGGGAGGCCAGAGTTTAAACGTCCTTGAGTGCTCCTGCCTGCCTGAATCAAGTACTGGGACGAATCGAGCGCATTATTTAGGATTAAGGCTCGTAATAAAAGAGAGAGAGAGAGAGAGAGAGAGAGAGAGAGAGAGAGAGAGAGAGA
>JAGFZM010000029.1:1730981-1742247 GCA_017657215.1 Limnothrissa miodon
GAGAGAGAGAGAGAGAGAGAGAGAGAGAGAGAGAGAGAGAGAGAGAGGAAGGAGATTTATGCATAGAGCTGGAATAGAGCTTGAAGGCAAGACCCTAACGCTGCCTTCTTCACAGCTTACTCCACCCCCCACAGACACTTCTTCTCCCTCTCTCTTTTTGATGACTATTGAGTTCTACAGAGAGGAACAGGTTCTCGCTTTCTTTCTCAGCCTAATGTGGATTTGTTTGAATGTGTGTGTGTGTGTGTGTGTGTGTGAATGGGACTGAGAGAAAGCATGTGAGTGAATAGATAGATAGCTTGGGGTGGGGTGAGTTTGGGCCTTTTTGTAAGTAAATGAGAAAAGACAGGGCAATAGCTGCTTCCTTAGTTTCAGGAACTTCAGGAAATGCCACAGCACTGTGTGCATACAGTGTAGTCCTCCAAAACACACACACACACACACACACACACACACACACACAACTACTACTACTACCCACACTAGCTGATACATTATACTGTACAATATCACAGGAATGAGCTGAAACAATGACAACACAAAGAGGAGGGAGAGATGGTGCAGAGAGCAAAGGAAGGAGAAAGGAGAGCAAAATAGATAGGCAAAGAAAAAAAAACAAAAGCTAGAACACCAATATGTAGAAGTAGTGTAAATGGGCAAGGTAGATAAATAAACAATAG
This sequence comes from Limnothrissa miodon, assembly GCA_017657215.1. Classification (NCBI taxonomy): domain Eukaryota; kingdom Metazoa; phylum Chordata; class Actinopteri; order Clupeiformes; family Clupeidae; genus Limnothrissa; species Limnothrissa miodon. The sequence continues at coordinate 1,731,662 of JAGFZM010000029.1, forward strand.
AATCAAAAGATTAAGATAAAAGAGAATGAGGGAGAAAGAGAGACTTTAAGCTGTCAAATAAATGATGAAATGGTAAGAAACAACAAACACATATCACATAAATCACAACTGAATTACTTTCAATACAGGTACAGTGAGTTGTACACAGTGACTGAAAAACAGCAGCAGAAACAAAAAAATAGCAAATGTATTAGTTGTTTACAAACACCTAACCATTACATGTACAATGTACAACATTCAAACAATTAATAGAAGCATTATGGGTTATTTTATACCATTATTACCACCATTTCTTAGGCTTACCAGTAACATTATTGCCACCGTTTCTCAGGCTTACCAGTAGAATCTGTTTGGAGTTACTGCTTCGTGGACCAGCTGCCACTTCCTCCCGAAATCAACAGAGCTGTACAACTGGTGATTGGTGAGAGAGAAAAAAGAAATTGATGGAGAGATAGAGGAAATTGAAGGAGGACAAGAAGAATAGAGAGAAAGAGGACCAGGAAGGACAAGAAAGAAAATTAAATGAAAAGAGACAGAGAGGAGTAGGGCAAAAGAGAATAAGTTTGTTCGAAAGAGAAAGGTAGAGACAGAGAGAGAGAAAAAAGAGATAGAAAGAGACAAGTTGGATTTAAATGAAGAGAGAGAGAGAGAGAAGTTGGAAATAAATGGACAGTAAGAGACAGGCAAATAGAGAGAAAGACAGGTTGGATAGAAAGGAAGAGGGAGAGACAGGCAGGAGTCAGGGAAAGGAGGCAGGAGTCAGGGAAAAGAGAGAGAGAGAGAGAGAGAGGGGGGGGGAGGGAAAGAGAGGGAGAGAAAGAGAAACAGCATTAGTTGCATTGACAGTGAGATCAGGTACCTTGGAGACATCACAAGGCCGTGTGGAGTCAGCACAACATTGCCCGCACGTTGCACTGCCATGATTAAAGGCAATTAGTGTCCCTGATTTAGATTTTATTACAGTGACAGCAAGGTTGAAAAACTGGCTCGCGCGGCTGCTATGGGGGGATAGCCCACACCCGGCGATAAAGCACAATACTAAGATGGGCTGACAAGGCCCGCAAAACCCATCATCATTAAAAAGCCACCCAGGCCCACTGCACTCCACCACATTAGCCTCCCCTCCATCAAACATGGTGAGGCGTTAATTATAGTCAGCATCGCTGTCATTTTTGCCAACTGTTTTTTTTCCAGACTTTTTTTCTTTTTGGTTTGAAGGACATTCAGGGAAAAAAAAAACATTACTGTTTCACTGACACATAAGTTTAGAGTGACTGCTGGCTACATTAGCCCACATGCACAACCCCTCCTTATACTTCACTTACTACTTCATACTTGACCAATAACAATAACTGTAACTTGATACTTGACCTTCATATTTGACTGATGCATGAACCCATGACTTATCCTTGCACTGATGCTGTAATCTTTATATTATTAGGCTATTTTTATTCTTATTTTATTGTCCATATATTTATACTAGAACTGTTAAATTACTATGCTTATATATTTTATTGCCCATATTTACATATGCACATATGTATTGCTGGTCACTAGACTTTTAACCTTGCACTGTTGCACTACTGGACTCATTTACACTACTACCTTGACACACACCTCATACTGGACCACAGTACATTCATGCGCATCTCTACCCTTAGTATTCGTATTGTACTGTTCTTTTTAGTAATGTTGATCTAGTCATTTTGTTTTGTTGATTTGCTTCTTATCATCCTGTGTACATTGTAGTATATGTTGTGTGTGGTTTTTTAAGCTGCTGGGACCTTGAATTTCCCCTTGGGGATCAGTAAAGTATGTAAGTATGTATGTATGTATGTATGTATGTATGTATCTATCTATCTATCTGTCTATCTATCATTCCATTCACATGGCATCTTTGAAAGTTTCCATCGTTGTGTTGTACTGTTTCACTCAATGGGAGCCCTATAAGATTGCTAACAGTGTTGTATTGACTCTGTCTAAGAGTGCACCCCTGACTGTTCAAAAACACACCACAGTCTTCCATGTTTTTTTTTCAAACGATGTTTAGAACTGGGTTTCTCCTTTCAGGCGATCATCAGCTAATGACAGTTTGGACCAGGGGATGGAGGAGCGGCTACTCAGATCTGACAGGCCCAGTTGGTGCGAGTAGGAGGTCGGGGGTGGGGACACGCAGATAGTGGAGACTGAGTGGATTGATTCGGACTTGAAGCCCCCTCTGGGAAAGCCCTCAGGGGATCTCTAATGGAAGAGACGGACAGTGCAGGGGTGGGTTCGTGGGAGGTGTGTGGGGGGGGGGGGGGGCAACGGAGACGGGAAATGTCTCCTGCTGCTGCGGCCGGAGAGCGTCGGGAGGCGAGGCTGGGTGAGGGTGGGGGCGGACAGAGAGTGCTGTGGCTTTAACACTCTGAGGCAAGGGGACTGATGAAGTGCCGTGACTTTAAGGACAAGGACGCACACGCTTTTCTGCTCTCCTACTTCAACTCCATCTTTCTCTTCCTCTATCAGATGTGACTGAGGTCTTTTCTTCTATCCTTTGGGGTCCACATATCTTTTGCATGTGTGCGTGTACATACAGTATGTACTGTACTCTATGTATAGCTGTATGCATATATGTATGTTTGTGTGTATGTATGTATGTATGTATGTATGAATGTATGTATGTATGTATGTATCTATGTATGTGTCTATGTAGGTATGTATGCATGCATGTATGTGAGTATGTATGCATGTGTATATGTATGTGAGTATCTGTATGTCTCCATCTATATCAACAGATATGAACAGTGAGAAAGCTTTTGTTAGGCTATTGGGAGTGAATTGCTTACTTTGGGATAAAAAGGTAGTCTGATAATGTCTACAGAATGGCTGAACTGGACTGATGCACACCCTGTCACTCTCTGACTGTCTCACTGTCACTCTCTCTCCCTCACTCACCCTGTCTCACGGTCACTCTCTCCCCCTCACTCACCCAACTTGTCTTACTGTCACTCTCTCTTTCTCGTTGCTACTATTGCTACTATCTACTATTTGCCTCTCCCACTAGCTATCCCACTGGCTCTACCATGGCAAATACCTGTGGGTGTATCTCTCTGTTCCAAGGTTCCTGGAATAGATTGCTTTTTGCTTTTGATGGTGTTAGCAACATAAACAACTGTGTCATTAGCACATATAATATGTTGACAGAAAGATGGTAGTTGATAAATCTCCACATCGACCCCTCGGGTACTCCGATATAACAGTTCAGGTATGTATGTACAGTATCTAGGTAATGTGTGTTCTGCATTTAGGAGTATATGCATTGACTGCATGAAATGATGCATGCAACTAGGATGAAATGCATTTCATGTATCCCTAGGAGTGAGGATATCCCCAAATATCCCTTAGGTGACTGCTCAAAGTTATAAATTATTTTGCATGTTCAATTAATAGCAAATCAAATCCATGTAGGTACAGTATCTATGTAAGTACAGTATGCATACATGCATACAGTATGTTTGTATGTACGGTACGTATATGTGCATGCTTGTTGCCTGCTTAGTTCTATTAACGTTTCATTCAAATCTATTTATCCTCTTGTGAAGTGCATGGTCTATTTAGTTGTAACCTTATTTGTTACAGCCTGTGTGTATACACACACACATACACACACACACACACACATGCACATACACACTTCAAAGGTTATGTGACCTCTGTGTGTTCTCATAACCACATAGCCTAATTTCCCCTGATCTAATTATGTTTACAAGAGCGCCCTGCACAATTAATGACAGGCTTAGCGCTCTCCCCTCCGCCATTACACTGATTGATGCCGGTGTTCAGCTACTTCTCCCCGCTGCGAACGAGGAGGCTATTTTCATCCAGCGTTTTATTTTTTATTATTTTACCTTACCTGTGAGTAGAAAGACCCGGACGTCAACTTGCTCTAATTCACCGCAGCGCGCTGCTTTCCTTTTATTGATGGGCTAACACTGCACGTCAAATGGTCGCGCATTTATCAGATGGGCTTAGGTTGCAGGTGTTCTCTGTGGCGCAACAGGCGCCTTTACCTCGTCATAATCCTTCAACGGGGGAGCCATTCGCCAATGCACCCTTGGCAGCACTTTATTAAGGAGGGAGGGGGCACTGTGCATTTGCACGCCACATTTTAGATTCACCTGTGCCAAACTCTCAGCATGTCCCACCCCAAAACTGCAATAATAGAGTAGCCATTTATCTTTGCTGATAAGCCCTCAGAGAGGGAGAGAGAGAGAGAGAGAGAGAGAGAGAGAGAGAGAGAGAGGGGTAAGGAGAAAGGAGGGTGTGTGATACAAGCAAAACAGTCAGCATACTGCTTCTTGCCACACTTTCTTAGCTTCACTCTCTCCCTGTATAAAGTAATTGGGCATGACGGAAAACCATCTCAGTGCCCACTGCGCCACCTGCCCTTGCACCCCCCTCTCCCACATACACCCGTCCCCACCCCCCTTTTTTCCCTCCAGACCTCTGGGAATCCCCCTCATCACTTCAGACAGTGACATATTGCCAGGCAGAGGTGAGCTTTACCTGAGGCCATTCATCAGAGCCCCTCGACCCCAACAGACTCACACACACACACACACACATACACACACACACACACACACACACACACACACAGACCCCACCCCTGTTCGCTGACAGCTTCAATTCCGCCGCCCTGCGCCTTCACAAAGTGAGCTTCATAGTTTCCCCAGCCCCTGTCCATAAATCACCCACCTACCACAGGGCTCGGCTTGCCAACCTGCCCCCTGCCCTCCACTGCATGAACAACTCAGACTACAGAATGAGTGTGTGTGTGTGTGTGTGTGTGTGTTGACGTGGCCAATTACAGTTTTTCTCGATTGGTTTGGCTCATTTCTTGAAACCGAGATGACATTCTCAAAATAACATGGACAAATCTCCAAACCACCTTGCAATTGTTCACAACAGAATGTCATTTCTCATTGGTTTCATCAAATTGCAAATGCCTAAGTACATTTCTCAATTGACTCAATGCATGTTTGCAAATGGTTCTTTACAAGTAGCCTACAGTTAGCACAATGAGCCCACATTTAGCACATTTTCCAAATAAATAGATCTTGCTGATCTAAACTGATTAGTTGATTTTTCAGTGTAATGGTTGCTCTCTCCAAAACATGTCAGCAGGATTTCATTGTGTAGGTCATCATATGCACTATAGTCTGTTCAATTGTCAAAATTAGTCAAGAATATAATGCCATGAACCTCATATATGAATTTCTTGTAGAATTTGAAAAATTCATGACAGTAATTGACAATAAGGTGAGCAAACAAGAAGGTTTCCAGATCTCAGGTGACCAAAATTTTGTTTAGTTACCTGACAATAGCTGTTTACGTATGATTGTGAATGTTGCCAAACATGTATACATAGAGATGGCCAGGGCCAGGACCATTTGCAGTTTGAAAAAAGAAGAACCTCACCAACTAAATGCTATAATGTTGTGCAGAACTGTAAGACTGTTTGGCCAACTGACCTTATAGTTTTAAGAATGTCATCTCGGTTTCAAGAAATGAGCCAAACCAATGGAGAAAAACTGTAATACGAGTGTCAATGCTCGGAGACGGAACTGTCAGTCGCTGTCAGCCGCAAACGTGCGGCTTTATTGAGCAATGTGTTCGGCGAAGCAAGCTCCCCACTCCTTCCTATGATATCTCTTATATACCCACTCTAACATTCCTTTCTTCCTTTCATCTCTCCTTTTCTCACAGACTTTTCTTTATCTGTTCTCCTGCATTGTTATTCATTCACTCCTGCCTTTGGATCTGTCCTTATCACATGCCATACTCCCCTCTGGCTCTGTCCTCACACTCATCCCACCTGACTAACCTCACTCCCTCTTTCATGTTATTTTGGTCAGTTTATGACCCCTCCTGACCACTAACATGTAACATGTGATCTGCTGAACTCACCTACCTCTGTTATCTTAACACCCAGATTTAACCAGCATTATTATACTTAACTTCTTATACTATTATTCTTATGTATGTTTGATATTTTTAACCACAGTGTGTGTTTCAGTGTGTGTGTGTCCGTGTGTTGATTGTGTTGAGTAGAGTTGAATGGCAGATTGTCACAATGAACATCAAACTGACAGAGAAGACGACCAAGGTCAGCCGGACATATGTCACTCACATCTTTAACCCCCTGGATCCTAAGTTTTATTTTAAGTGTTGGTGAGGGATACACAGCTAACTGTGAGCTAGCTGGCTGGATGGATGGATGGATGGATTTATATAGTGGTCTGAATGTCTGATGAGAGCATCTGTGGCTTCTTCAGTGTATGTCTCCCAGCAGGCCAGAAATATGACACACACTGGATGATGTCTGTGCCCCCTTGGACCTCAGCACACCCGCCTGTCATTCTGATTGATAGATGCTTTGACGACAGCTCTAGTGAGAAACGTGCCCTCTCTTTAACAACACCAACAAAAATATAATAATAGCATCTTATTTATTTTTGACTTACATAACAAGAAATATACTTCTATTTGATAATGCAAGTCAGTAATAATGCAATTAATAGCCTGAAAGCCACTGACACACTTTAGCCTTGATGAAAAAAAGTTTACTTTTAAACCTCTCTTCCTCCTTTATCCCCGTCTTCCTCCTTCACTGCTCAGACTCTTTTTCTCCCCTATCCCTCTCTTCCTTCTTCATCAGTCTTTCACATTCATCCCTTCTCCTTTTCCTTCATCTTCCTCTTTTCTCAATCCTTCCTCGATGCCTTATCCTGCCCCTCCACTCCAAGGAGAGAGAGAGAGAGAGAGGGCTGCCCAACCCCTGCTGAGTCACAGCTGCCAAAGATCCATACTCACTCACTCTATCAGTCAGTCAGTCAGTCAGACACTACAGGTCCCTGATTCCTCTAATGCGAATGCTACATACATCTCCTGTCAGACAGATTTCTCCCCTCTGAAAAACATATTCGTCTCCTTGGGTTATTTATTCACTCTGTGCCCAGAGGGGGTTGGGAGGGGTGAAGAGCTTAAAATAATCTCAGACACTGTTTGTCGAATTGCAATAACTTTCTAGAACTTTTTTTTCTTTTTTGCATCGGGTTAACCCAAAAAGCAGAATTTTGGTGCAAGACATGTCTGCGGCATTGTACATCCAGGAGCAGTAGCAAATCATATAGGTGTAATACTGTATCTAAGATTACTCAGGATCAGTCAGTGAGAGAGAGAGAGAGAGAGAGAGAGAGAGAGTAAAAAAGCACCCCCAACCAATGCTGTCCCCAGCAAAAAAAAGACCAAGAGAAGAAAAAGGACATGGCATTTCAGTAAAAAAGTAACCTATCATACACTTAATAGGCCTAGTAACACCCTTAATCTGTTTCTGTTCTTCTACTCTGTTTCTTGGGTCCCCTGAGCTCCCCCCTGAGCCGAACTGTCTGAGCCAGTGTGTTATAGCAGATGGCAAAATTCGTTTGACTTGTGGTTGTAATTAGTCAGAGGATGAGTCATTTCCACTGTGCTCCGGGGTCCGTCATCAACAGCAGTTAGCTCGCATAATTCACAGCTACTAATGAGTGGACATGAAGAAAGACTCTGAGGGTTTATGGTTGCAGTCATTAGCTAAAGGGTCCTGGTTTTGGTGAATGGGTCAAAAATTGCATACTGAATACTGATAGACTTAGTGTGCTACAGTAATATAAACTATACTACAGTAATTTAAAAAGATCTGTATATTATGCTTATATACTCTATGGATATATAAGTATATATGTATACAAAGGGTATTTAAGGTATAATTCAAAAATATATTTCATTTTACTTTATTGACAGGAATATCCTGAATGTCCCCGGTTCCTAAGAGTTCCTAAGAAATTCAGGAAGGATTGCTCACCTTGCTATGTGTGTGTGTGTGTGTATGTGTGTGTGTGTGTGTGTGTGCGCGTGTGTGTGTGTGTAAGTAAGCTTTACATTACTGTGGAATGCATTTTAGGCACCTTACGCTGAAAAGTGTCCCTATATGCATTCAGCACTGGCAAACTTTGTATATGTAGTTTTAGTTACTTAGTTACAGTAGTTAGTCATTATGTTAGTTGTTATGTTAATGTCATATAATGTTAGTTGTTATGTTCCGCATTGGCAAACCTAAATAAATCTGATCCTACTTGGTGCCTGAATAAAGCATGGATCAATTAGGTACATACACACTTCTGTGTATGTCTGTATCAAGTCTGCCTTTCAGCCCGGCTTGTCAGTCGCTTTCCACAGAGCGCATTGATCTTGCTTTCATCTCTTTCAAGACACGGAGGTTTTCACTGCCGGGAAATATACAGAAGTTTAGAGTGACACAGCCACTAGCTAGAGGGTGTAAGTATAACCAATGCCAATGCGTCACCAACTGCCAACTGCAGTTAACTCTGCTCAAGTCGACCATTAATTTGTCATGTGGTCGTGCGACTTCACAGGGAAATAGAATGCATTTCACGGGAAATGTGAGATGTTTTGTTTACTGTCCCCTGAAATGTAAAATCGACAGAGATGTTGGCTTTTCTATTATTTAGGTATAGGGGAGCATCACAGATTAAAGAACATCCGGGACACAGAGACAGAGGGGGGGGGGGGAGAGAGAGAGAGAGAGAGAGAGAGATAGAGAGAGAGAGAGATGTAAAGGAATCAGGGAGGAAAAGAAAGGCAGAAAAGCACAGAGAGAAAAGCAAAGACAGAGAGAAGTTTAAGTGTATGCAAATGCACCATCTGGATTGTTTGAAGCGCGCTGTATTCTGGGAGTTTATATAAAGGCAGAGAAAACAGGTCCCTGTGTGTGCCATAACTACTCTGTCAGCAGTGACTCACTTTGATATCATATATTTATAAGTGTGACATCCCCTCAGCTGCACACCCCCTTCCGTTTCTAAATCATTCCTGCTAAATACTCACACACGCAAAACACTCAAACACACACACACACACACACACACACACAGGGTGCTCTTTATAAATCATCTTAAGGAAGCAAACGCAGACACAAGCACACTTGAGATAAATGAGTGCACTGTTGGCTTCACAAACACAGCATACATAAACTGCACAGTCACACAAACACACAAACACCTAATGCACACATTTAGTTTTACAAATGTCAAGAAGCTACACACACACACTTTGACAAATGCACCCGCACACATAACACTGAACACTGATGAAGAACCCTCGCTGTGTTATGACGCAGTAATGATATCAACTCATCACCAACCCTTAAAACTGGGATGGGATGTAGTTTTGTATCTGTTTTGTTTCCGGGTAGATTCAGCATCTTTTTGGTGAAAAGGAAGATTAAAAATGAATGAAAGAGATTTGTGTTTAAGTGAAGGAAAATGGCAAGAGAGCATGTGTGTGTTTGATGAGACCTCAATATCTAACGGCACGGTGTGAAACTGCAGGATGGAATTACCCATGCATAAAGACAAGGTGTCAAACACACACACACACACACACACACAGATAGAGATAGAGAGTAAAGAGAATATTTTAGCCATAGAGCATGTGGTCCATAATTCTACATCAGCAGATCAGTCTATCCTGAACAGAAATAGATACCTGCACTCAAATGCACACAAAGTCACACAAACACATCATCTACAACTTGAGTTTGCTCTTCCTGAAAAACAAATTGTTATTGTTATAAAATGTCCTAACCTGTCATGGGTTAGTGTCTGTGTTGACACTTATACACTGTTAAAGTCATGACAAACATTAGAAACTACTTTATGACAGTTCCAAACTACGGTATTGTATTTCATTTTAAGCGTGAACCGTGGTTCGTAAAACGAGTTGTAATCTTGTAATGGCAAATTCCACATGAACATTCTGTGCCATATGCAAGACCAGGTGACATTAAGCGGATTTGGCTAAGTAAACAAAATAAGTCATAAAGCTGCCATTGTAATCAGCGACAATAGTGACATGACGGTGTCAAGCCACCCGACCTTAACCGTCACAACATGATACATCCACAGTCTTTACATATTACAAAAGTACTTAGTGCATTTGTCCCTGTATTCATAATTCCTGATGGATCCACAGAAGCATTGCTACTACTACCAGCCTGGTTTGTCACGCCTGTTAATCCTGTCGACGTGACATTGGGGTAAGTCGGGGCGCAGGCAGGCTACCTGTGATAACGCTCTGTTTGCGAGCAGGCTGATTTGTTTACCTTCTTTTCCTCTTTGTCCTTATCGCGCCCACAGAGAAGCACTTCGCTGCTGTGCAATTTCAACACCGCACACAATAAACCAATAAATGTGAAAAGAACAAACAGGTTCTTACAACTGTATGTTTCATGGGCAAATATTTATATTTATCATCACCTGAGTGTTATGCACCAACCAACGCCATATGACATAAGCCAATATAATTATATGACTATGCTCATAATTTAAGATAATTAACAATTATTTGTAATTTTATATATAAGGACACCTGTCACTGATTCATATCAGTATTCAAACTAGACTGCATTTTCTCGGCAGAAACCGCAAGGTGGACTTGCCACAACCCCCCCCCCCCCCCCCCCCCCCCCCCCCCCCCCCCCC
>JAGFZM010000029.1:1742347-1766763 GCA_017657215.1 Limnothrissa miodon
CCCCCTCCATAACATCAACACTAGCTAACAACAAGCTGTTTGTTTGTTTGTTCGGTATTGGTCTCGTCTCGACATTGCCTTGGTCTTGAATCTGCTGAGTCACAGCTGCCAAAGATCCATACTCACTCACTCTATCAGTCAGTCAGTCAGTCAGACACTACAGGTCCCTGATTCCTCTAATGCGAATGCTACATACATCTCCTGTCAGACAGATTTCTCCCCTCTGAAAAACATATTCGTCTCCTTGGGTTATTTATTCACTTTTTATTCACTTTTATTCACAATTTATTATTTATTGCCCAGAGGGGCTTGGGAGGGGTGAAGAGCTTAAAATAACAAGACCCCCCAACACCCACCCATCATCCACCCTCTCCTTCCCCTCCAAAACCCCCCTCAACACCCCCCACCAATCACGACACAGTCATGTCCACAAATTCTTCAATCATAAAATATGCATTCACCGAACATTGAATGTTAACTGAGACTTAACCTCTGACCTCAGCATGCTGCTCTTATTCCATTGATGCAAGTAACATCAACACTAGCTAACAACAAGCTGTTTGTTTGTTTGTTCGGTATTGGTCTCGTCTCGACATTGCCTTGGTCTTGAATCGATCTGTCGCGGTCTTGGTCTTGTTTTGGACTTGGTCTTGATACCCTCTGGTCTTGGTCTTGTCTTGGTCTCGGTTAAAGCGGTCTTGACTACAAGTCTACCCCCCACATCCCCCTTTTAAAAAAAATCTAAAAAAACACCCGGGGGGCGTTGTGTTTTTTCATTCATTACTGAGCAAATATTTTTCATTTCAATAATTAATTGTAACGACAGGCATTGTTCTCTTCTTAGCCATGCAGGCAATTATTATGTAAAATACACAGAGCGACCCCCGCACAAACAAAGGGCCCGCGACACTATTAGAGCTTATAAATATTTTGCGGGGGCTAATAGGTGCCCTCAGTACTTTGACGGAGAGAGTGTGCCAAGGATTAGGCACTGATATGGAGCGCGGCTAGGGAGAAGACGTGTGTGTGTGTGTGTGTGTGGGGGGGGGGTGATGGAGATGAGACAGAAGTGAAGAGGGAAGAGATAGCGCGAGAGAGAGAGAGAGAGCGAGAGAGAGAGAGATGCAGTGAGGCGTGAAGAGATGGACCTGGCAGCAAGGAAGCGGTAACGAGCGGAGACCAGCACTAAAGATACCTGCCATCTGGAGAGAGAGGGAGGAAAAAGAGAGAGAGAGGGAGGAAGAGAGAGAGGGAGAGAGGGAGCCAGCTGAGAAATGCACTGCAGCAGTGACAGAAGCGGCAGCAGTCACTTTACTCCTCCACACTCAGGGATTCAGTAGCACCGCTGACACGTTCAAACAAGACAACACATACAATAAGCACACACACACAAACACACACACACACACACACACACACATCTCAACATTTGCAAATCATGTTCAATCCCACACAAGTGTAGCACCTACAGTATTAACATTCATATATAAAAATAAAAAACTTTATGATCCCCCCCCCCCTTTCTCTCTCTGTTTCTCTCTGTCTCACACACACACCAACATGCAATTTGTTACAGAGTGTATTTTGATGCTGATGTAAGAATGAATGGTGCATGATGAAGAGTGGAGAGAGGGAGCGTGAGGGAGAGAAAGAAAATGAGAGAGATGTCAGGCGAGGATTAGGCAACAGTAGCTGATCCCGTAAGTGAGTGCCAGGGGATTGAGCATTCACTGATAGCTGTGGAGCTATTGGCCACGTAGTGCATTACAAGCAGCTAATCTGGACGAGTGCCTCTCCAGAAAAACCTCACCGATTGCCTCCGCTGCTAGCGCTAATGTTCCTTGCTGTGAGGCAACGGCTTGAAAAGAAATCTCTCTGCGAGATGCCTGCGTCTGCCGTCCAACCACCCCTGCCTACCCTCAACCACACAAGACACAGCCCACAGCTTCAAAAAATGAAAAAGATAAATACTTAACCACACACACCCCTCAGCCCGTGACAAGGTTTACAGTGGTTAGCATTGTGTGTCAGAAATAATTACCCGCATACATTTGCATTATTAGGCACAGAAGGATTAAGTCAAACAATGCTTTGCATATTGACTGTGGGGACTCGACTCGATTGCAGCAAAAACGTCAAGACCATTCAAAATAATGCGTTCATTTTTCTCTTTCCCATAGTTTCTCTTGAGAATAATAACAAGCCAAAATACTTGCTCCAAATATATTTTTTTCATTATTGGTATTGTCTGGCTCCTTGACAGAGGGTTAATGTGGAAATAGGAAAATCAAACAATACAGAAGCACAAAACAACACAACACAGGGCTGCCAACGCACACACATTGAGCGTGAGACACACTCTTTTGACTGTCTTCACACGCTCACACGCCATACTTCCGATGTCACACGATGTCTGCTTTTACAACTCTTCCCCCTGTTTATCGAATGGGAGAAAATCAACTCAATTGAATCATCCTGACTAGCACTGTAGGGAGATGAGTAGCCTTTGTGACATGACCAGGTTAATGAAAGTGTTTTCTGTGAAAGGGTGTTTCCTGTGGTGGCTCTTACCAAAACTAAGACAAGAAACAACTTGGCCCTAAATGGCACCCTAAATGGCAAAGATAACTGACTTGGAGCCATGCTACCAATGGGAGCCTTCACCCAAAATTATTAAGGCCGGCAAGAAGGCCACAGTCATGTACACCAAACAGCATATGCATATGACACATTATGCACACTTTGTGGACATATAGCACTGTTCATTTTCTGTTTCTGTTGCATTTTCTGTTTATGTTCTGTTGACAAAATCAAATGCATTTATCGAAGCGTAAAAAATGTAAATGTACACAACGGAAGAAAAAAACAAACAAACAAAAAAAAATCTCACTCAAAGGTTTTTTGAAAAATTGGCAGCCCTGTAACATGTTCAAGTGTAACTATGCTAATTAGAAAACTCGACTACACAAACACACTGCACAAAAGGCAACCGTCCCCCACCTTGCTCGTCATGCAGTTGACCAGGTGCACTTGTGAAATTTTGCATCGCCCATGCTCGTTTTTTCCCTTCTTCTTCTCCTTCCACAAGTGAGCATTCCATTTCCCAGACTGCCTCCCCAGACAGTTAATACCCTTAATCTCTCTAGCGACAGGCGGGTGTGAACTAAGCCAGATGTGAGAGCACCTGTTCAGTATGGCCTACACAGAACCTCGAGAAACTAACCCCCCAACTCCTTCCTACGTATATATGTTGCCCTCCAAGCACTTTCCACATTTCTGCACTCGATTACAGCTGGTCTATGAATAACTATCACCACATATATCTCCTCCTGCTTCAGCTACTGTATGACTGCTGACTCTCTCTCTTTGATGGCTAAGCTTCTTGAAGACACTTCACAGTTCAGGAGGTGACCTTGCTTTGTCAGAGAGCAGTTTTTTGTCCTCTTTCCACAGACTTATGTAATAAGTGGAGAGTCGCGTCCCTTAAACTTCTGTCTGATGGAAATCTTATCAAGAAGGCGAGTTCTGTTCAGTGCACGACAAGAGTGTAGAAAGAAAGAGCTTCGCTGAAAGAAACGTTAATATTACAAAGCCTTTCCTCAAAAGGCAGTTTATGGCTGGGGCTTGATGGGCACAGCTAAATGTTAAAGACATGCAGAGCTTTGCTGACTTCGCCTGGAGGAAGCTCTCTCTCCACAGTAACCTGAAGGTGACATGTCAGGGTAGGAGTGGGGTGGGGCGGCGGCGGGGGCTGGGGGCTGGGTGAGTTCTAAAAAAGCAAGCAGCCTGCTGCTATGTTTTGTAAAAAAAAAATAAATAAATAAAGCATCTCTTGGCGCGAAGGAAACAGAATTACGCAGAGAGTCGATAGAAGCACTGTCAGCTGTGCTCGCTCAACTCCATCCGTCACCCACGGTGACTAATCTAACTAACGCTCGCTTACCAGCCGAGACAACAACACCGCTCAAAGCACAGAGGCCATTATTAAGAAACATATACATGATGATGAAGAGGTGCTAGGTGATCGGGACGGGGCAAATTAGATTTGAACATGTGCCCACAGGGCGGCATCGAGCTCTGCCACTGACATCTGCCTAGCGTGGCACTGGTTAATGAGACAGTTACTTTCACCAGGAGCTGAGATTTATGATGTTATAGGCAAGTCCCCGTCATTAGGGCGAATTGCTGGGGGTGGTCAGGGACGGGTGTATGGTAGAGGAGGGGAGGAAAGAGAGAAGCAGGGAAGGATGGTGTGAGTGGAACAAACCATCAGGATGGAGGAAGTGGTGGTCAAGGAGATCAGTAAGACAGAAGTGATGAAAATTAAATTCAGAGTTTCTTGTTTCTCTCTCTCTCTGTACTGACAGTGCAGCACTTTTTAAAATGATAAATCTTTGATCCTTCCCATCTTTATTCAATGGCATTTCCTAATGGTTTGAAATCCCCGAGATTTCACACTCCAATTAGTAAATGACTTTTGTTGTCCTGAAACCCACTCCCAATGTGGTGGTGGTGGGGCGGGTTTGGGTGATGTGGAGCGATGGATGCACTCCAAACAACCCTGGCTAAGTCTACCTCAGGGGTTCTGCTGAGCAGCGGAAACACATTAAAAACCAAAGGATGTGGACCCAATTACTGTGCGCTATGTTTTGCGAAGACCTTTTTGAAATGGAAATGGTGGTAGAAGTTGTCCAGACATGTAATACAGACATGTTCTCTGAGCACACTCACTGCATGCCCACTAAGCTAACCAGCATTTTGAATGTAGGCTTTCTCTACTATTACACTCCATCAGTGTCTCCACTGTTATACTGCCCATCAATGTCTCCACTGTTACTCCCCATCAGTGTCTCTACTGTTATACTGCCCATCAGTATTTCCACTGTTATACTGCCCATCAGTGTATCCACTGTTATACTGCCCATCAGTATCTCCACTGTTATACTGCCCATCAATGTCTCCACTGTTACTCCCCATCAGTGTCTCCACTGTCATACTGCCCATCAGTGTCTCCACTGTTATACTGCCCATCACTGTCTCTGATGCATCATGAGAACTGTTTCAATAACTTGAGGTCATAGCTGTCCCCACAAAGTTTCTATTTTAACATTGCATAGGGATGTGATATGGATTTGATGTGACATAAGCATGGATGTTTGATGTGTTGTAAACACGGAAGTGGTTTAGGGACAAATAGAATGGTCATAGCATTTACTATTGAAACGTTCCACTGTGGGCTAGCCTGTGTATTGCTCATGTCCTTTTCCTGTCATTTTCTATCAAACTGTGTCTTTCTCATGCCATTTTCTGTGCCATGAATATATGGTGGAGGACTGCTGATGGTTTGCATGCTAATCCTAATTTTCTCTATTCCAACTTAACATGCTTCCTTTGCTTTTGATTAAGATTTCCTACAAGTAAAAACGTAGATCTTCAGGGGGCAGTGCGGTGCAGGTCGCTAAAAATGTCCAATCATCATTAAGTCCAATCACCATAAAGTCCAGTCAATCAAGGGACCAATCAATTCTGAAATAAGGGTCATTACCTGATTAACCCCCCCTCGTTAAAACTGCAACCCAGGGCCTTTCAGCCAGTTTAAGGCATTTAGGCATTTAGGGTCGGCACTGTTTTGAGCAGAACTATCACTGTGTGAATACCTTGAAAGAAATGATTCCACATACAGTAATAGTTCTGCTCAAAACAGTGCCGACCCTAAATGCCTAAATGCCTTAAACTGGCTGAAAGGCCCTGGGTTGCAGTTTTAACAAACTGAACATGTGTGGAAGATTTCAGAGAACATCTGCCCCTCTTCATTGATTAATGCACACATATTCGTTTAACCGTAGCTAACCATGCAGTATAAAACTAAAATCACAATAGGAGCTACTAAATCTAAAGTCACACTAGGAGCTATTAAAGCTACAATAACAACAGGAGCTATACAGTAAAGACAATAAAGCTGTTAAATTGCTTTATAAATTGCTTTGACGTTTCATGTACACCTAACACACATTGTAGCTAATTTAAAGTTTTTTCTTTATCCTTTTAGTCACTGTAGTTGCCCCAAATGTTTAATTGCTTACACTTCTGTGATTTGCCTAAGAATTACCTGTGGCGATACTAATATCTTCAGTTGCTGTTGTAGTCTCCCACCACTAAACACTGAAGGTACACATGAGCAGGCACAGAAAGGAGCAAGCAGACCTGGTTTCCAACACAGACCCCTGGTGTCCAACACAGACCTGGTGTCCAACACAGACCCCTGGTGTACAACACAGACCCCTGGAGTCCACAGACTGCTGGTGTCCCATATTACCCCCGTCACTAAAAATGTATGGAGGATGCCACACATCAGCCCCTCCACCCAGTCAAAAAGTCAATCATTTGTCTACTTCCCCCTGAAAAGTGCGCAGGGTGGATGCCAAGTGACTTACAGCCGATCCTAGTTTTGCAAAAGTAAATGTCAGCCTAGAAAGAGACAGTCATGAACAAAAGTGTAAAAAAGTATGAAAAACAGAAGGAATGAAATAACAGAGGCAGAAATTGGAATGTGTCAGGGCGACGTCAGTGCAGACTTAGCTTACAGCCATCAGCGGTAGCTGAAATGTGTTCTATTTTCCCTGTCACACTTCAGAGGCAAGACGGAATAATCTCCAGGAGGGGTCAATCCATGGAAAAAAAAAACAGAGTGACTGTCTGTAAACTAACGTATCTTCGGTTCTCAGAGTGAGAAGCCGAAACGTACGAGTGGATGATGCCTATGAAGTCAATTTTAACCAACCCTTTGAAAAAAGGGCAGTAAGCGCTCTGACGCGCGCAGGCAACTACTTAGACAGCCCTGCGTGACGTCAGAAAGTCTATATATTAACTGTGCTTACGCTTCAGGTCCTCTTTGCCAAGCTCGCCAGCGTCGGCGACTTGAGGCCCGAAGCATATGTTTTGGCTTCTCACTCGGAGAACCGAGGATACGTTAGTATCCGTAACGTTCTCTTTCGTTTCGAAGCCGAAACGTACGAGTTGATCACTACAACCAAGCCTCAAGAGCCCTACACCGAGGAGCCCGAGGTGGGAAGACCCACGGGGCCGCCGCCGGGCCCAGAGAGAACACTCTCCGCTACGCCCGGCCTGGTGACGTCCAGCGCGTAAAAACGCGCGAAGGTGTTGCCTGAGGCCCACAACGCGCTCAGGCAGATTTCCTGCATAGGGACGCCTTTCCAGAAGGCCCAAGAGGCCGCCACTCCACAGCTGTGCGCTGTGCACCACAGCTGGGCAGAGGCACCAGTCGGTTGCACGCGGAACACCCCTGGAGAGGAGGTCCGCACCTGTGTTGCGCACACCGGGCAAGTGCGCCGCCCTGATCGACAGGAAGTGGCGGGAGGCCCAGGTGAGCAGCTTGTACGCCAGGCGAAACAGGTCGGGAGGGCGCGTGCCACCCTGGCGATTGAGATAAGCCACTACTGTGGTGTTGTCCGTACGCACTAGAATGTGTTCCCCTCTGAGAAGAGGGAGAAACTCTTTCAGAGCGCAAAAGACAGCTAGGAGCTCCAACACATTGATGTGTAGTCTCCTGGAGGCTGTGCCCCACGTCCCTCTGGCGGGGCGACTGCAGCAGACAGCGCCCCAGCCGCTCTTGGACGCATCGGTGGTCACCGTCATGCGTCTGGTTACAGCGCCAAGTGCGCCGCCTCTGGTGAAGGATGACGGCCTACGCCAATGCGCGAGGGCTAGCCACATGCGTCTGGATACCAAGATCCAACGGGCGGGGTTCGACCTGGAGGACACACCTAGTTCCGCTAAGGCGAGCTGCAGCGGGCGTAAGTGTAAAAGGCAGAGTGGGACAGCACCACCCGCGGCGCACAGGAGGCCCGTCAGTCTGAGACACAGCCTGGTCGAAATGCAGGCACCTAGTCTGAAGTGGCGTAGACACGCCCTGACGTCCTGTAGTCTCTTCGTAGTGAGCGTCGCTCTCATTGAGCGTGAGTTCAGCCTCACGCCCAAGAACTCGACCTCCTGAGAGGGAGAGAGCATGCACTTGTTTAGGTTTACTAAGAAGCCCAGATCGTGCAGGTGACGCAGTACAGTGTGAACCTGTGACGTTAGGAGCTGTCTGGAACCCGCCAGCAGCATCCAGTCGTCCAAGTAATTGAGGAGTCTGATACCCTGTGTGCGTAGAGGAGCGATCGCCGCCTCCACGCACTTGGTGAAGCACCGAGGTGCCAGAGACAGACCGAAAGGGAGGGCTTTGTACTCGTAAGCTCTGCCCTCGAAGGCAAAGCGTAGAAAACGCCTGTGCCTCGGGATTATACCTATGTGGAAATAGGCGTCCTGAAGGTCTATGGTGACCATGTAATCCCCCTGGCGGACTGACTCCGCCACCATAGAGATCTAGAAAAGGGCGAAAAGCGCCCGACTTCTTGGGCACAAGGAAGTACGTACTGTAACGACCTGCGCGCGCGAGCGTGGGATCTACGCGCTGAATAGCGCCCTTTCCCAAAAGATCGCGAAGCTCCTGTCTGAGAGCAGGGGCCCTGGAGGGGGGCACCACTGACTCCATGACACCTCTGAAGGGCAGGGGTGGCCACCTGAATTGCAGTTGATAGCCTTTCAACACTGTTGAAAGAACCCAACGTGACGTTGTGCACATCGTCCAATTCTGCCTGAGCAGAGCGGCGGAATGAGGAGGCAGCAAGGACAAACGAAGTGCTATGCTGCCCCCGAGTGGCACTAAGGGAGGAGCCCTCCCCAGCCTCTCTCGCCGCTTCTGTCGGCCAATTTATCGTCCAGGTACGGGCAGAGCTATCTGTTCAGTCAGACTCTTCTGCCATCAGGCGGACGGGAAACTTCTCCCCCCTCTTCGAGGACGTCGCTGGCGCGCGCTCCAGGTCGGCCGCCCCACGGGGCGTCGCGAGTGAGGTGCGCAGCTCACCGACCACGGACCACGGATTTATCGCCCGTACCTGGGCGATAAATTGGCCGACAGAAGCGGCGAGAGAGGCTGGGGAGGGCTTCTTGACCATAAACGACTCCGACGTGTCGCACACCCACTGCTCGGAGGCGAGTGAGACAGAGGACGCGACGTCGGTAAAGGCCTCGACGTCGGTAAAGGCCTCGGCGTCACCTGGGTGCCGTCGAGGCGTGACGTCACGCAAGGCGCATAGCGCACGCCATGCGTAAGCTGAATGTGAGGTGGAGACCGAATCGGCGGCCCAGTGCGCGATAGCGCTGACAGAACAGAGAGCGTCCTCCGGCCGGAGCCGGGGCTCATTGTCAAACATTGCCCCAGAGGGGCGAGAATGTGTGTGCGGAGTGCTTGTGAACAAGGCAAACTCAGCGCCCCCTGAGGGGGTGAGATCAGAAAGGACCGCCGAAGCGGAGGGAAAGCTCCGAGCTGGGGACTGCAGAGCGGGGACCTGTGCCTTTTGGAGCACACAGAGGCATAGCAGTCAATGGATAGGGGTCGCATGACATGCTCTGCCGCACACACGCGATCGTATCAGGATCGCTGTGGCCTCTTGCGCCGTTCCTGGCTGGTTGGACACGTGGCGGGGGCCGCGCGTCCGCGTGAGCGAGAGCCTGCCATGGAGGTTGCGACCCAGTAGCCGGCGACGGCGCGGCTTTGGGTGCGTCCGCCTTTTTCTTCTGCTGCGTCCGTTGAGGCGCGCGAGCACGCGTCTGAGGCGCAGCCGGGGTGGCTGGTTGAGGCGGGGCACGCTTAGGAAGCACGGGTTGCAGGGCCTGAGCCACCGACTTCGTCTTCTCTAAGCAATCGCGCTGGAGTTCCAGCGCCTGGCCAAACAGAGCATCAGCGGAGATAGGAGCGTTCATTAGATGTCTCTTCTCCTTCTCTGGCATGGAAGAAAGATTCAGCCAGAGGTGCCTGTCGATGACGACCAAAGAGCCAAGGGAGCGCCCGTCGGCTTTAATGGCCGTCCTGATGGCCAGTGAGGTGAGAGCGGTGGCTCTGCGCAGCTGATGGAGGGTAAGGTCCGACGGCTGCGCTGAGAGGTCCGCCACCAGTTCCTCAGACAGAGAGGAGAGGAAAAAGGCGGTATTTAATGCCCTTATCGCCTGGCCTGTACAAATAAAGGCCTTTGAAACAAGCTTCTCCGTGCGCTGGCAAGGCTTAGATGGAAGGTCAGGAGGCGATGTCCAGGTGGTGGCAGAAGATGGCGCTAGACAACCAGCGACCGCATCCTCAACGCGAGGGAGCTGCATGAGGCCGTTGGCGTCCGCTCCGTCCATCGCGTAGAACACCGCGTGACCTTGAATAGGGGCAATGGCGGCGAAGGGAGCCTCCCAAGAGGCCTGCGCATCCGCCACGACAGTGGGGTGAGCAGGGAGGGGAAGGGCATTAGGTGGGGGCAGCGTCACGCAGGGCTGTCTAAGTAGTTGCCTGCGCGCGTCAGAGCGCTTACTGCCCTTTTTTCAAAGGGTTGGTTAAAATTGACTTCAGAAAAAGTAGGAGATGATAGGCACCATCCACTCGTACGTTTCGGCTTCGAAACGAAAGAGAACAGACAGAGAGCTTTTTTTTTCTCAAAACATAATGTCTTCATTGTTACAGATCTGCACCAGTGCTTCAGGGTTTAAGGCTAGAGAGGAAGTGATGTGATTAATAAAGTCAAAACGAGACATATTCTGGCATGCAAAAAATTATGATAATTCATAAAGAGAGAGAAAGCAAGAGAGAGAGAGAAAGAGAGTTGGCAGTTGTTATTCCCACCAAGGGTAACTGGCAGCACACAGCTTTGAGAAGATATCTCCTCAGAAAACATCTAAAAAGGTTACACCACAGCTGAAAAGTAGCAAAGCTGGGAAAGCCAGGTCTGACTTCCTGAACAGCTCCACTCAACTGCTGTAATTCAGCCAAGTCTCAAGGGGAAATTAACAGCAACTTGACTCTACCACAAGGGGAAAGATAGGGAGGGGGCGGGTGTTTGGGTGCTTTGTGCCAATGAACAAGAAAAATTAAATTCTCTAACCATCTTTGAATCGGAATGTTCTTTGTGTATGCGTGTGTGTGTGTGTGTGATATCTCACTAGACATTTCCATCTGTCGTCATGCTCCATCTGCTGTTTTGCCAACAGAAACAACATATAGCTACTGTTAGATAGTGTGTGTGTGTGGGGCACAGCTATTTACCATGTGTTTGCTGGCTCGTGTCATTACTTGCCCAGTGTTTTTGGTCTGGTCCACAATGTTTCCCTCTGATTCTCTCATTCATTTTGCTTTCAATGTCCTTTCATTCTGACCACCGCAGAAGAATCCAAATGGAGAGTAATCCCTCCCATCACCCTGCCCACCCTGTCTGAGCTATGCTCTGATAATTCTTCAAACGCCACAGGACTCTCCCCTGGCATGTCCTTCTACACACCCACTCACCCAACCCCCTGCACATGTGATTATGAAGGGGTGTCATCAAATCAGACAGTGTCTGGAGTACCCAGCCAAAGGGAATCAAAGGAAGAACTGAGTCTTGGAGTGTTATCCAATAGGAATCAAAGATAGAAGTGAGCCTTGTCCAATGGGAATCTACAGTAAGAAAGATGCAAGTC
The DNA here is from genome assembly GCA_017657215.1 of Limnothrissa miodon. Lineage (NCBI taxonomy): Eukaryota > Metazoa > Chordata > Actinopteri > Clupeiformes > Clupeidae > Limnothrissa > Limnothrissa miodon. Next base: position 1,753,904 of record JAGFZM010000029.1, read on the forward strand.
TCCTCACATCCAGTGGGAATGGAAGATAGCCATGAGTCTTATGCAACTGCATTGTGCATTGATCACAGTTGTTCTTGTAAGTTTCATTTGCCATTTGTTTCTCTGCAAGTCTGAGTCAATCGGCTGATTATTTTAAACCAGCCTTAAAATGTAACTGTATTTATTATTGTATTCTCCAAGTAATCTGTCAACCTGTATTTTTTTATTTTAATTTTAAGAATTTATTTATATAAATAAAGTTTAAACATTTATGAATATATCTTTTATAAATCAATTACAAATACACTTTTCTTATGTTCACTCTTTTTAATATCCAGTGTACTTTTTATAGAAATGCTTAAACCATGTCATATCATAACTAGTGGAACACTTCAACACTCATAAGGTTGTTTGTGGACATTGTTAGGGGTTTGGTGTGGCCACAGACATTAGGCCAAAGGTAACCACATAACCTCACAACCACAAGTGTTATAGTGCTGATACACCAGTAATTACCAACCAACAAAGTTTTAGGACATTTCATTTGTTCGTTTTGCAACTATGCAGTTCAATAGTTTTGCGTCTCCCAATTGCTCTGCAATAGCAAATAAGAACACTTTGTCAAACACTTTGTCAATATTCCAAAAGGACACAACTAAAGGACTTCCATTGCTTTAGTTTGTGGTTGCTGTCATTCTGAAAGATGTGAGGAAAAGGGCTCTCAAGTCTCTGACACAATCAGTCAATCGGAAAAAAAATAATCAAGCACCTAACGATGAACCAAACATGTTCATGAGTGGCCTATCAAGGGAGAGAGAGAGAGAGAGAGAGAGAGGTCAGAAAACTGTTTGATTGACATGCTGAAGCCACCTCCTGCTTGTCAAATTCTTTACCTTCCCCACTGATTGCAGGCCAACCCCCACCCCCCTCCACACACACCCCACTCCTTTAATGATCATAGACGTGTCTGCCTGTGCGCAGAGCTTCTAAATGAAGGGGGATTACATAAAAAGAAAGGAAGGGCAGAAATAAATAGATAGTTAAACAAGAAACAACACCCACCAATCACCAAATACATGATTAGGCAAATAAAATGAAAATGGGCTACATGCTGTAGTGAAATATCAAAGCTTCATTGCAACAGCAGGTCCACATTGAGCTTAGAATACAGTAAGCTGTGACAAGCAGGTGATCATTCAAAATTGGCTATCCATTGGCTATCCATTGGATGTTTCTTTAGAATAAGCACCTAGCATTGGACATTTAGAATAAGCACCTAGTATTGGACCACAAACAAGAGGCAAAATATCTGTTCAGAGAATCTGTATGACTGACGGAACATCTATTACCCCGCTAGGCTACGGTTGCTTTCTGATTCACACAGCAATACTAAACTATTGCATAGCACTGCCGCTGACTGAGTTTGGAAGTGCGTGCACTAGCCAGTAAAAAGATATGAGAAATCTTTCAACATTTAGGGTATACACAAAAACCAAGGTATACAGTAACACCACAGAAAAACTCAGATTAAGCAGGTAGGTGCAGTATCCAAGCCAGGTGATTTTAATCAGAAAAACCCAAACAAACACGAAGCTACCCACACAAACTCGCCTGCAATATCAATAAACACACAGTACACAATGCAGCATCTTGTTGGGGGCGGCATGTAAGCACTTTCAATAAATAAATAAATAAATGCCGCCCCAGACAATATACCCGAGTAATTCTTCATTTTTATATGCACTGATCAGTTTCCTATTGCCCATTAGCTGTGAATTAATGTAGCCCTCCTGGTGCCCGCTCTAGAGAGAAGGAGGGCGGGGGACTATGGGTGGCTGAGCGGCCACGGGTCCATCTTAGACATGAATTGTGACAACACCATAGAAGGAGGCAAATCTTCCACCAAGCACTGTGCTCAATTGATGAAATATATCTACATTAGATTTATCAACAGTATCAAATTTTCCATGTGGTTGTCAGAATTAACGTATTCCACCTCATGTGTTAAAATCAAATAGAGCATATAATCACTATAATTTACATATGAAGATTTAGTTTCATTGGCTTTGCATTGTTAAATATCCGCTGTTAGGATGAAGGCAAAGGTCTTACAGGAAACCAGATAACCAGGTGCAATCGTTAGGGCCGCTTCTTACTTTCACCAGAGTAAGGATTTAACGTCTGCTCTAAAATTCACTCACATTGAGGAATTAGTGAGGAATGATGTTAATCTGGTATAAATTCGTCCTCTAAATCTCTAAGGCAGGTTGACTACCAGGGAAGCCATATATACAAACAGTAAAATGTTTGTCCTTGAACTGTGTGAAATAGCATACAGACAGTAAAATAGTAATTAAAAAAAACAAACGGGTGGTGTGTGTGTTGTGAGAGAGAGACAGAGAGAGAGAGAGAGAGAGAGAGAGAGAGAGAGAGAGAGAAAGAGAGAGAATGGGTGTATTAGGGTTGAGGTGGGGGACAAATGTATGTATGTATGCTTGTGTAAGTGTGTGTGTGTATGTGTGTGATGAGGTGGGAGACACAGGAGAGCGCAAGCTAGGCCTTAGCCATCAGGGAGTGCACTGCAGTGTCTTGTCTGATGAATAGGAAATGGTGCGTGTTGACATTTTCCATATGAAGACTGGACAGGTGTTGCCACACTTGCAGCACAGTCGATGAGAAGGGAGGGTGGGCCTGACAGACACATTATTGGCTTTTCATTTTTCCGTGAGTCAGTGTGTGTCAGTGTGTTTGTGTGTGTGTGTGTGTGTGTGTGTGTGTGTGTGTGTGTGTGCTCGCGCGTGCGTGTGCTGGGATACAAAATTATCATAGTCACATAGGGTGTGGGAGGAGTGGTGCAGCAGTAAGTTGATGGAAGCTATAATAATAACAATAATATATCTCTGAGTGTATGCATTTTCTGACTTCATGTTGTGCGGGTACAGGATGGCAAAAAAAGAAATGAAGATGAAACAAAAATAAAAACTGACTTAATAAAACAAACTAAAAAGGTCTGCCTTTCCTAAATACGCTACAGTGTGAGTGAATTATCAATAATCTCTAAAAATATCATTAATTTATTGATTTTTATTTATAATTTATTTATTTTGTTTTCACTATGTACATTGTGGCTTTTTGTAACAGTGCATTATTATTGTTCTTGTATATACCTCTGTCTCATGTACAGCCTTCACCAAGCACAGCCACTCAACAGTAAAATCTCTAAACTGAACAAAGAAACTGCAAAGGCTTTATTTAGTTCATATTTTCTTCACTGTTTCATCCATGAACAACTCGGTGACCTGAGGCTCTTTGCACATCTCAGGCTGTGTCAGTCTCTGTCTGTTGCCAGTCAATTAAGCACTACCCTGTTTGATGCACTACCCTGTTTGTTACCATGTTACCATGTTTGTATGTTATGTTATGTTTTTTTTTCTTTAACTCAATTAAAGAACTCAACTTAAACCCAATAAAAATGAATCACAAAAACGTAGCTATGTTACCTAAGGCCACACAATCAAACACTTTACCACACAGTCTAATTGGCACAGTCTAATTTGTGTGTCCTGGATGGCTGGTAAAAATACTCATTGAGTGATGAATACTATGTTTTGCATATGCCATCCATGGAACTTAAAGGAATTACTACAACAAACCTTAAATAGTGGCAAGTTGTTGCATAATGTTGCTGTACATACACACTTGTTTAATGTGCAACAATAATGCACTTTAAGATAGACACTTGTTTCCTTTTTTTAGGTCTGTCTAAGCATGGCGGGCTGGCATCATTGGTTGGGTCGTGCAATAGGGGTTCACCTAGCTGGATCAGTCCAGTGGCATGCTGGCATGCAATAGGGGTTCGAGTCGAAGCGATGAAGCAAATGAGTGATGACACCTCACTGCTGCTGAGTGTTCGCAAACACTGCCAAGGCTGGCTGGGGGTCACCCTCGTGATTCATCGCCCGAAATAACACAGGATTCCTCCAGACACGCGCTGACCTGGATAGGCTAGAGTAGGGCCGCTCAGAGCATGAAAAAAATATATAAGGAGAATGAGAGGGGAAAAGAGAGAGAGAGGGAGAGAGCATGAGAGAAAGAGATGGAGAATGGAGAAAGAGAGAGAGAGGGAGGAAGAACAGGAGCCAAACAAGGACCCTGGGGAGTGTGAGAGGTTTTGTGAGGGTGCTTTAGAGATGTGTTTTAGAACACTGTACACAGACACTGTCCCTGCTTGTGTGAATTAAAGGGTTCATTAACATTTTTTGTTTGTTGTAGCCTATTTGAACTTGTCTGAACTTATTTGAACTGTCACAGATTATTTCTCTATAACAGTATTACAGTGATACTTCTGGGGTGTTAATTGTGTGCTTTTGTTTATATCCATTTGGGTTAAGAAAATGTTTAGTTTTGAAACAATGAGAGCGAGGAATGAGGAATATTCTGTGTGCATTACAATCTGTTTTTAGATTGTTTTAGGCTTTTCAAGAAGGACTCCACCCACTTTCCTAGACTAAAGATCGAGCCTGCACCTAGATGGCAAGTCACGACTTCGCCTCACATTACTGTGTGTTGCTCAGCAACCAAAAGCTGTCAAAAAGGGGAGAGAGAAAACGAGGAGGATACATTCATCATAACCATGTTTCTGTCCGACTATTTTAGTTTCACTGCACTTTTCATAACTTTTTATGTGTTCCCTGGTTCCATTCCTCACAGCTTAATGACTGCAGTTCTAAAATACTGTAGGGCTGTTATGATAAAAAGGGATATCATGTGAGAGCCTGTGCTCAGGAGGGGGATGAGCCCACCCCCTATGGGACTTTAACCAGACTGTAAAATCCTCCAGGGCAGATTCTCTGGAGATGATGGCCGCTGCTCGCCAGACTACTGAATAACAGCATCAGTTCAGTCTCCTAGGTGGTATATCCTCAGTGCCAGGAACAAGGAGAGTGAGGACGGAGTGTGTGGGTGTGAGTTGCCAACCCCCAATCCTGCCACCCCCCCATCACCAACACCACCACCTGCCAACACACACACACCCTACACATACACACACAACTCCAGTCTTCCTTCTAATCCTATCTGTCTATTCATGTCCTTGATGGAGGATGGAGAGAGGGGTCATCGTTACCAGGTATGGGATGTGACATGAGTGCAGGAGTTGGCATGGGTTGCTTTGGCCGTCTCAAGGGGCAGAGGTCACATAAGGGGCAGGGGACTGGGTGTGCCTACAGAGGTGCTGAGGTCACTGAAGTTGTCAATTGTCGCACAAAGCCAACCAGAGAAGAAGTCACAAGTGCATGATGCAACGCTATGACAGGCCTCCGCCTACTCTGATACGGACAGACAAGGACAATTCAGGGTGGTGACCGTGTGGATTATTCATAAACAACTGATATGGAGCAAGAGAGCTTGACTGTCTTTTTTGTTCACCAATGTTGTTTTCTCTTTTTTTTCTGTCTTTTGTCCAGGCCATTTTTTTTGTACTTAACTCTCCTTTTGTGTTCATTTCATGGTTACTATGGTATTCTGGTTAAAAATGTCTACACCACCTCTCAATCTGATTTTGAGACCAAATCAATTCTGATTGGGTGTGGAGGTATAAAGTGGTGCATGTACACTCTCCCATTGTTGAACAGAACACTTTTCCAGAAAACTTTCATGCAATTACCATACTTTATTATTTCATCTGATGAGACTGCAGCACTCTGAGAAAAGTCTCTACTGAGAGGGACTCTATTAAGATTAAGGGTCTGGCTTTAGATTTTCAGCCAGAAGAAAACTTCTAAGGGGGGGGCTGCTGAGTGTGTGTGTGTTTGTTTGTGTCTGTGTGTGTGTGGTCCCATGTATGTGTGTGAGAGAAAGTAAGAGTGGCAACAGTGAGTAAGAGGTCTTAATTGAAAGGAACCTAGTGTGTTTGTATGCGCTGCTGGAGTCTCTCACCTTCTGGTCATGGCTGTAGGCCAGGGCCCAGTCCTCCTGGGTTGGGTGGAAGAGCAGGCTAAGCACATAGAAGTTCAGCCGGTACTTCTGATAGCTGGCCCCCTCATCCGAGCTGATGAGCACGCTACTCTCAAACTCCGGATCAGTCAACACCATTATCTGGAAACCCGTGGTGACAGAGAAACAGAGGGAGAGAGAGAGTGGTCAGTGAAGTATTTCAGAGAATAACAAAATAAAAGGCCAGAAGAAAATGGAGAGGCAAAAAATAAAACACGTCTGGCTGATTCTTTAACCATTATTCTCCAAACATGCACAAAATATTGTACTGTTTCCATGGTTTTAGAGGCAGCCAACCGCAAGTTCATGCAGAGAGATGTTTCTACCTTGCAACATCACCTTGTTCGGATAACAATCACTTTTTATAATGAGTAGTCACTAGGTCTGCTACCACAACCTTGGGGCTTTTCAAAAGAACACCACAAACGAACAGCATTTTGAACGTTTAAACACAGAGTGCTTACAAGAGCTTAACTCACCTACCCCACTCAGCCACCAACACCATTACCACTACCACCTCCACCCCCCCTTTCATCCCTCCCAACCCCTTCCTTAAGATGCCTAACACTGGGGAGTTCAGTTGTACAAGAGCACCCTTCTCATAAACCTCCCTTTGACAGAGAGCTCAGGGTGGGGATCGCAGTGATATTTAAAGGTTAAGTACAGATCCAAAGGTTGTTCATGGGGCAAGGGAAGGTGGTGGTGTTGGGTGGCTGGGTGGGAGGGGTTGGAGAGAACGACTGTGTCCAAGTCTCTTGTCAAAATTGAATGCTACTCCAATTCACAATGAGTGCCATCCCTGGAATCGAGATGGGATTGTCGATTGTCTCATAAGGGTTTCCGAAATGTGTAGCAGTTCGCTAAGCACATCCTCAGAAATGTAGATAAGTAAAAAATGATCCTGACAAATAACATCTGCAAAATTCCTCTGAGAAGCGTGTTATTGGAAACAGCTGGACAAAACTTTGATAATAACACAAAAACGGATGGCAATACAATTTGAGAGAAAGAGAGAGAGAGAGAGAGAATAAACAGCTTAGATGCAACAGTCACTGTTTATTTGGCAACCATTAAACCATACAGAGTACTGAAATACAATACTCTTTCTCACTCTAATATATATATATATATATATGTGCATGTGTGTTTGTGAGTGTGTGCGTGTGTGTTTGTATGTATGTATGTATGTATGTATTTACATCATAATATAACTCATATGTTATGAACTCATAACATTGAAAACAAAATTATGTGTTGGATTACATGATTCTGAATGAAATCTGACTAGTAAAGTCAAATCATATAAAGTATAAATGTGCATGTGCCAGTATGAGAGTGTAGCTACAGCATGTTCACACACACACACACACACACACACACACACAGACCAAATTTCCCAAGCCAGCGGCATCACCCTCTCCCGCTGACAGTCCATATGCACTTCATCTACTTCTGTGGAAGAGAACAGGCTGCTCCTCAGCAATTTAATCCGGCGCAGGTTTAAAGTGACACCTGGCTTTAATAATAATGAAATGACAGAAACCCATCCCCTGGAAGAGTGGGCAATACGCGAGGCAACGGGGAGATGGCAGCCATCGGGTGGCAGCAAGCGCCGGCGGGAGTGAGTCAAACCGAACCCCGACGTCGTCGTCGCTCTCCTACCTCATGCAGCGGCAGTTTTCTCCCCTCAACCGGATTTGAATTGGAAAAACAGCAGCGCATTTGTCACTGACAGAAATACCACCCCTCCTCTCCACAGCTTTAACTGCGAATCCTTCCCGCTGGTGATTTAGATAAATTGTTTTTCATTAGGAGCCAATAAACAGACTCTGGATTCCACACCAAGCTTCGTTTTTTTCCTTCTTCCGCTCCACTCCTCCTGCTTTCACTTTTCTTTTTTCTCTATTGTTCTATTTCTTCCTTCACTTTTTTTTTTCTATGTTTGGCCAAGGCTCCCTGGTTTTTCCCATTCATTAGACCCCCAAAGTGGATGGGTGAGGTCTTTCTATGCATGCAGTGTCTGTTGGGGTTGCCTTGTCACTGGTAATTTATAGTCTTAAAGGTCTAATCATTTTCCATTACCTGAGATTAGATGACAGCATTCATTAGAAAGGGAAAATTACATTTCACCTGCTGTCCAGGTGCCCATTCCACACACACACATGCACGTAATCACACACACACACACACACACACACACACACACACACACATACACACACACACACATAGACCAGCAGACAACTTTGTCCACTGAGACAGCTGTTTCTAGCTCTATTACTGGTCTGAGGCCAGCAGGTCTCCACAGGACATCTCTCTCACTCTGAAATAAGGCATTGGGGTCATATTTACTCCTCTCCTGTTCACGCTTGTTGGTGTCCAGGGCCACTGCTATCCACTGTCTCTCACATTCACAATCACTTCTTGTCTCAGAGGGGTCAAAAGGTAGACAACATAGACTGGACTTGAACAACATCAAATCCCACACTTGTCTCCAGAGACCACAATGTGCACGATGTGCAGAATGACACAACTTCAAGTCCACAAGTTCTAATTTCTTAGATATACATTATATTTATGATTGCAGAGGTGGCATTAACTGTGGTTTAAAAAAATGTGTTTTTAGATTGATTATGGCTTTGGTCAGTAGTGATTCCTGGAACACTTGAGCAGCTCTGCCTTGATACAGGAGGCCACTGGAAGCCACTAGACAATTTTAGCAAACTCCACCATGAATGATTTCAACTGAAGCAGGCTGGGATGTGTAGTCCAACCCTCACAAGCATGGACTGGCACACAAAAAAAATAACTTGTTGTCATGCCGCCCAGAAAATTACCTTTATGGTGGAGATCAAGAAAACCACAACTATCAGCAAGAAAATTATTGTTTACTACAGAGAAATGCTATACCGCCAAAGAGCGCAGCGCATGTTTGGCTTTGTTGTTATTGTATACATTTGATTTCTTTCCCCCACTTCAGATAACAGCACAACAGATCATCCCAAAGAGAATCCATTGAGGTGTCATTATGTTTGGCTAGACTACGAAGCAAATGATAAATGCTGGCCTTTCTGTTGCCTGTTGCACTCTAATCTCACCTTCATCTATCTGTAGTGCAAGTATACTCACAGGCCTAAGGTTCATCTAACTATAGTGTAAGTATACTCACACTTTAATTTCTAGAATTTAAAGGGGACATATTATGCAAAACTCACTTTTTACGGGCCTTTGAGTTCATATTTGGGTTCATCTACTGTTCTTATAAACTGTCCAAGTGCGAAAAAAAAAAACGTCCATCCGTTTTCTGACGGTCAGTAGAAAGACTTAGGTGTCAAGAATATTATGCTGCTGTGAGCCATTTGGAGATGTTTCTCTCCGTAGTACCTGGGCGTTTTATGTTTCCAAAAGGCTACATAGTTGTGGCAGACTAAACATGGTGGGCTAACAACTAAGGAGGGATCCAATGGTAACAAATAAGTTTATTAAATAAGTTGACTAAACATTCAGAAACCGCTTGCTGCATTCTTGCTGTTTGTGCTGGTGGATCCTCTTCCTCTTGTTCAGCATCAGGGTCCGACACCGGTTCTATTTGCAGTCATTTTTGAGCAGCGTAAACAGTTCACGCCATAGACTGTATATAATAATATGGTTCACGCAGCCGGAGGCTTCTCATGGGCGTGGCATGACCAGCAACAGCTTATTTGCATAAAAGTGACAGAGCCCTTAAACGGCTCAATTTGGGAGAGTCCGAAACTGGCAAGAATAGAGCTGGTGAAATCTATTTATGTGAGTGATTTTGTACAAAGAACTTCATGAACATGATTTGTATAGCCCATAGACCCATTCTAAATTGTTTAAAAAGAGGTCAAATATGTCCACTTTAATACTTGCTTTAATTTAAACACAACACTTGTTTTTGCTCCAAATATACATAACGAAGGTTTGGAAATTTTAATAATTTTACAGTAGAGCTAATCCAAACTTTTCATTGCAAGTTTTCATTGCATTTACGCCTTTTTGTTTTCAGCCTCTATTTCATCTCTATTATTGGGACCATTTTTTTCACTATTTGATAGAGCTATATCAAGACCTTCAAAATGATGTATAAAACACATTTTCATCCGAGAGTCACTTATGCCCCTTGTGCTCAAAACCCTCAATAAACTACAAACCGGATTCCAAAAAAGTTGGGACACCATACAAATTGTGAATAAAAACTAAAAGCTAAATGCAATGATGTGGAGGTGCCAAATTTTATTCAGAATAGAACATAAATCACGGAACAAAAGTTTCTGAGAAAATGTATCAATTTAACGGAAAAATATGTTGATTCAATATTTCATGGTGTCAACAAATCTCAAAAAAGTTGGGACAAAGCCATTTTCACCACTGTGTGGCATCTCCCCTTCTTCTTACAACACGCAACAGACATCTGGGGACAGAGGAGACCAGTTTCTCAAGTTTAGAAATAGGAATGCTCTCCCATTCTTGTCTAATACAGGCCTCTAACTGTTCAATCGTCTTGGGCCTTCTTTGTTGCACCTTCCTCTTTTTTCGCCAAATGTTCTCTATAGGTGCAAGATCTGGACTGCAGACTGGCAATTTCAATACCCGGATCCTTCTCCTACGCAGCCATGATGTTGTGATTGATGCAGAATGTGGTCTGGCATTATCTTGTTGAAAAATGCTGGGTCTTCCCTGAAAGAGATGACGCCTGGATGGGAGCATATGTTGTTCTTGAACCTGAATATATTTTTCTACATTGATGGTGCCTTTCCAGACATGCAAGCTTCCCATCCACACACACTCATGCAACCCCATACCATCAGAGATGCAGGCTTCTGAAATGAGCATTGATAACAACTTGGGTTGTCCTTGACCTCTTTGGTCCGGATGACATGGTGTCCCAGATTTCCAAAAAGAACACTGAATCGTGACTCGTCTGACCACAGAACAGTCTTCCATTTTGCCACACTCCATTTTAAATGATACCTGGCCCAGTGAAAATGCCTGAGCTTGTGGATCTTGCTTAGAAATGGCTTCTTCTTTGCACTGTAGAGTTTCAGCTGGCACCGGCGGATGGCACGGTGGATTGTGTTCACTGACAATGGTTTCTGGAAGTATTCCTGAGCCCATTCTGTGATTTCCTTTACAGTAGCATTCCTGTTTGTGGTGCAGTGTCGTTTGGATTAGGGTTAGGGTTAGGGTCTCCTGTCGAGATCACGGGCATCCAGTATGGTTTTACGGCCATGACCCTTACGCACAGATATTGTTCCAGATTCTCAGAATCTTCGGATGATGTTATGCACAGTTGATGATGATAACCAAAGTCTTTGCAATTTTTCACTGGGTAACACCGTTCTGATATTGCTCCACTATCTTTCTGTGCAACATTGTGGGAATTGGTGATCCTCTACCCATCTTGGCTTCTGAGAGACACTGCCACTCTGAGAAGCTCTTTTTATACCCAGTCATGTTGCCAATTGACCTAATTAGTGTTAATTGGTCTTCCAGCTCTTCATTATGCTCAAATTTACTTTTTCCAGCCTCTTATTGCTACTTGTCCCATTTTTTGGGGGATTTGTTGACACCATGAAATTTTGAATCAACATATTTTTCCTTTAAATTGATACAATTACTCGGATTAAACTTTTGATCTGTCATCTACATTCTATTACAAATAAAATATTGACATTTGCCATCTCTACATCATTGCATTCAGTTTTTATTCACAATTTGTTTAGTGTCCCTACTTTTTTGGAATCTGGTTTGTAAATGATGTCATACATGTGCAAAATTCGCTAAAGGTGACCTAATGTTTTATAATTGGTTGTTATTCTGTATATTTCCGTGAGGCAGACTGGATTTTATTATGAATGTTTACAGCAACATTTGACCTGTATAGATATTTTTTTACTTGTGATCTTAATGTCAGAGTAATACTATAGTACTTACATATTTAGTGACATATACTGTAAAAGCTGAAATCTTCTGTTTCGTTTTTGAATATTTCTGTTGAGACATTTGTATACACATAGAGTCCATTTATAACAATACCGACCACTGATGTCACTGGTAACCTTTTACAAATTGTCTACTAATCTCTAACTCCCCCTTTAGAAATGAGTGAGATAGAGGGCAAGAGAGAAAGAAAACATAATTGAGGCAGAAGACAAATTGGCAAGTAATTACGTTTTCCTTTGCCGTTGTGTGTGTGTGTGTGTGCGCGTGTATGTCTGTGTGTGTGTGTGTGTGTGTGCGTGTGTCGCACTCATGAACAAATGTGTCCTCTCCTTTAAAAAAAGCTGTGAGTGGATGCTTAGGCAGGAATCGATCGGGATTGGGTGTTGATGAGAAGGAGGCTGAGGGCGTCGAGTGAAAAAGAGAGGGAGAGAGAGAGTGTGTGTGTGTGTGTGTGTTTAGGTGTTAATCGGAAGGAGACCAAGGGCATTGAGTGAGATGGTGTGTGAGCGCACGGAGTGCAGGTGGGTAAAGGTAGTGTTGAGGGATCACCTCTGGTACCTTATCAGCACTGAAGCGACTGTTGGAAGGAGCTCTGTGTGTGTGTGTGTGTGTGTGTGTGTGTGTGTGTGTATAGGGAAATTATGGTATGTTGGGACAGTTAACAACTATTAATCAGTATTCAGCATATATAAGAAGGAAGGAGAGTGAGCAACACCCCCCATCCCCCACCCCGCCACCCCAACCTTCCTTTCATTCCCCTGGTGAAGCTATCAAACATGGCAGAGACAATAGGAGGCTGACGGCTCCCACAGCAAATTAATCATGTCAGACTGGATCAATTGGGCCCTATCAGTAGCCAAGTGCTGCGGATGAGAAACAAATAGCCCCCCACCCCCTAACACACACACACACACACACACACA
>JAGFZM010000029.1:1781222-1807704 GCA_017657215.1 Limnothrissa miodon
CTTGGAGGAGAAAGGCATTTTAGAGTCAAGATAAACTATAGGCTCACACCACAATGGCAATTACTTGGGCGCTTGAGAATTGTTAATGCAGTTTGTCTCGTGACAGGGCACATCTTAAAGTTATATGGCAGAAGGGTGGCAGCGTTTGCTAATTTTGCTACAGCAGTCTGACTTCATGAGAGACAATAACACAAACTGAAGGAATTGCGTGATGCCAGGTAGGCCCTATTTCTCTGTAATAGTTCACTCAACCCCTGACTTATCCCACGTTGACGTCTAGCTCACGTTCATTTAAATTTGTGTCGTAAGTGACACATAATAGAGCACTGATTATGCTGGCTAATTATGTTATCTCAATTGTGCATCAACTTAGCCTAGATTTTGTGAACAGTCAAGTAACATCAGTAGAAAATATAGCGATATGGTTTGCACTTAGATTTTCCCCTATAGAATAAATAATCACCAATTAGCCAATGTTTCCAAGCATTGGTGGACTCGTGACATTAACTTAGAGCTGACAGTGACCCTCTCTAGCTGAAGCTGCTGAGCAGAATCAACTGTTACAATCTACCAGTAGTCGCACGAAGGACCACATATGAAAACAGAAAGATCTGTTCAGTTCATAAACATGTACATTCTGCAAGCAGTTTAAGACACTGGAGATTCGTGGTCAAGTTTTGGGATACAATATTGTCATTATTCCATGCAACTAGCACAATTTATTAGCAAAGTTATATGTCACATTGAGTGTACACTGTAAGAACGTTAAAACCACTGTGTAATCGACAAGCATGACATTTTGTCGGCGAAAGACAACATGTGCTTAAGTTGAAGAGGGCTTTGGGGGCCTACAGAGTCATAATACATCTTTGGGTTCATGAAAAAATGCATGTAATACGGTTAATAGCCTAAATATTTAAAAGTCAAAGTCCGTCGAATCGCAGACAGTGTGTGTAATAAAGCGATGCGACTAGACAGGAGAATTCCATTGTCGAATTCCACCGTCGCATCGCTGGCAGTGTGTGTTGCCCTTTACTTTTATCTATTTTGGTTATTCTTAAGATTGTGTGGCCATATCATTGTTTTGTCTTTCATGAGAATGTTCCTATCAGCATAGTAGTTCAAAATTGATGAACAGCGTGGCTGACCTAGTAAACAGATGGGGAGCCCGGAGTAGAAACGATGCACCATGGCTACCTCTGGCCAGAGATTATTAATGTTTCCCATGCACGCACACACACACACACACACACACACGCACACAAAAACTTACACACAAACTTGCATGCACTCACACACACACACACACACACACACACACACACATACATACATGTACACTCAAAAACACACACATGCATGCGCACATACACACAAGCAGGCACTTACACACACACACTCACTCACTCACTCAACACACACACGCATGATTTTTTGTTGTTGATGTTATTGTTGTTGTTGTTATTTCAGGCACATCCTCTGAGATGATGAGATTCCAACTTGATTACCTCCAAAAAAAAAAGAAAGAAAAAAAAATTGGGAAAAAAAATGAGTCTCCATATTAGTGGCTTCAGAGTTATGCTGCTATTGTAATATTTTTTTCCCTACCAAGCTCTGCCATATTGAGCCTGCCACAGCAACAACATGGCCCAACATAGAGAGAGAGAGAGAGAGAGTCTCTTGATGAAATCCGCCGTTCACAATCATGACACAAACCAAATTAGCCAGTGCCCAAGGAGATGAGGGGAAGCCTGGGGAGTGTAATTAAAAAGGTGCACATTTAAATTTAGTACAAAAAAAGAACGCAAAGCAAATGACCTCCTCCATAATAAAATGGCTGATTTATGGGGTGTGCAAGGAGAGTAAAAAAAAGACCTTGAGCGTTGCTCGCTCCATCTCTCTCTCTCTCTCTCTCTCTCTCTCTCTCTCTCTCTCTCTTGTTCTCTGCTTACTGAGCAAGAGTTAATTTCAAAAATCCTTCACTTTCTTTCTCCATTATTTCTCCTGTGAAAAGTATTTACTGTGGGAAGATTAAGCGCAAACACAACAACTGAATTATTCACGGGTCTGCTTGTTCTCTGAGCCGTCTAAAGTAAATAGTGGGTGCGCGTCTTAGTCTGAGTAGCCAATATTGATAAATCCAGCTTAAGAGTGATTACAGAGAATTTTATGAAAACGACTTTGTAAAAAAACAAAAAAAAAAAAAAGAAAAAAAAAACACTTGGTTCTGAGCAGCCTCTGCCAAGCCATGAGTAAACAGATTGTCTGAGCTAACAAGATAGAGGAGAGGGAGGGAAAGAGAGAGAGAATGCAGGCAAGGGAGAGAGGGAGGGAGCATGGGTTTGCTGTTAGTAAAGCAGGTGGCTGTTACGGAACCTCCCATGCGATCCTTACGAGGACTTAGATAAGTGCTCTCTCTCTCCAGGGAGGTCCACATATCCGATGAAAACACTCTCAGTTGTTGTAATTGGGAGGGAGAGAGAGAGAGAGAGCAAGAGGTTAGAAGAGAGAGAAAATAGACAAGAGGAGTCTGTTGTAGGCCCCGAGTCCATGCTGAGCATGTGGCTTCAGCAGAGCCAACACCAAACTAGTCCAAAGTCTGCAGATGTAGAATTCATCTCTAGGTGAAGGTGCTGACTGTAAAAAGTCAGCAACTAGTCTGTGAAACGACCCTCAGAGATAGGATAAAGAGAGACAGAGGGAATAGAGAGAAATAGAGAGGGGAGGGGGAAAGAGAGAGAGAGAGAGAGAGAGAGTGATGTGGCAAGAGAGAGAGAGAGTGATGTGTACCTTGCCTATACTTGTGTAAGCCCCAGTTTATAAACTCGCCAATAAATCTGTGAGTTGAATTTGAACTAAATTGAAAAAGAAAGAGAGACAGAGAGATGAAGAGAGGATGGCAGCACAAAAAGTTGAGCTCTTCCTTCTATTCCTCTCTTCCTCCGTCTCCATCACCATCTCTCATTCCCTCCCTCCTCTCTTTCTGTTTGAGTGCTGAGGTCTTTTTCGCCCTCTACAGGGCTCCAGCACATTATTGAGGTTTCAAGCCCGGCACTCTTCACACCCCCTCTGGCTGCTTTAATGTGTTCCAGCCGAGCCCTCACAGCTCATCAGACAGTCAATAGCTGCTATTTGCCCCTGGAGCGAGAGGCACCACTATGCCTTTCGAAAACCTACAGCACACCCAAAGGGCACGGCCCGGACAAAGCAGCACCAATGCCATTCACTTGGTCCATCATTCTAATACCAGGTTTGTGAGCATGTTGATGGAGGAAAAATAATGGATATATGGGCAGATGGATATATGAATGAATGAATGAATGAACAAATGATTGAGTGAATGAATTGATGATTCAATGATAACATGGTTGGATGGATGGATGGATAGATAGATGAGATTAGTGTCATGTGGCTGCAACAAATTGGTTGTTGAATTAAGCCCTGCTTTATAAACTTTGGTAGAAAACGCTGAAGTCCAGGCTGAAAGCTTGTGAGAGAAGATGACTTTAGCCAGCACATGGGGAGACGAGCAGTGCCACTGAGCCAGGAAGTACTCGGCTTCTTTCTGGGAAGCTGGCCAGCAGTGATGGACCCAAGCATAAATGGCTGTCTATATGCTAACAATACCGTAGCATTGGTATTTGTATATCACTATCCAGTGGATGCCTCTATAACTGAATGGAATGCACTGAAATAGTAAATAAATTGTCTGTTAATTAAAAAAAACATATTGCTGTTATCTGCAGTGAATTTTAAGCAAGGGCCAAATACTAATATAAGCGGAAATGTGATTTAGCATGCACTTGGAACCAATGTTGGGTTAATTAATACAATTCTCTTAAGTAAATGGTCATTTTTTATTATTTGTTCACTGGTTAAATCTTCTGCTTTTTTGCATTGTGACCAATGTACTGTGATCACATATAGCCATGCCGATGCAAGCTCTGTGAAATAACTTGGTAATGATGATGTCAATGTGTTGTCTGGGGATTTCCCCCAGTGATTGGTAGTAAAAACTTTACTCAGACACTTTACTCAATTTTGAGGTGGAGTTTATTGACTTAATTTCATTTATGACTTAATTGACTTACTTTATTGGCTTTGATTTATTGAGGTTTATTTGCAAAAAAAAAAGTATTTGTTTTCAAATACAAAAAAAATGGAAAAGTTATTTCCATTGTATCAACCTTTTACAAAACATTTTGAACCTTGTCCTGGTCAGATTTTCCTCCAAAACGCAGTAGCTATTGGGTAAGGAACTTTAGAATTTAATGGTTAGCATAGGCTGGGCAAAGTGGTAAGGCCAGGGTGGATAATGTGGTTAGCATAGGGTCGGCAAAGTGGTAAGGCCAGGGTGGGTACTGTGGTTAGCATAGGATGGGCAGAGTGGTCAGACCGAGGTGGCAAAGTGGTTAGACCAGGGCAGGCGGAGTGGTTAGATTGGGAGTGAGCTGAGAGATAATGGAGAGGAGGATGGATGAGGATAAGACAGTGATGGTTTTGAGAGATAGAGAGTTGGCGGGTCTTGGTGTGTGTGTGTGTGCGTCCGTCCGTGTGTGAAGCTAGTAGACAGCCATCCTGTGAGAAGTCTTCACCATCCCCAGTGAAAATGTCAGTCATTAATTGAGCATGTGACATGCCGTGTAGTCAGTAACCCCTCTCAGTAAGAAGGATCACCAAAACTGCTCAGTCAATTTTACACAAGCCATTTCCATCACTAATGCCAAAGAGCATCATTACAGGTGACCATCACTTCGTCCAGTCATTACCTGTTCATTGAACAGCATTAGCATATTCTATCTGTTTTACGCTTGCAATTAAAACCTCCCTAAACATTTGTCTGGCGTGGCCACGGCAAGTGCATGGGATCATTTTTAATTTATGTCTGGTGTATTGCTGGTTATACTGCTGATGTGTGAGCTCAATGTCTGTCCGCCTTACAGCGCTTGGTTCAGAGGACATAAAGTATCAAGGCCCACTGGTATAATGTAGGATTAGCTTCAGAGGATGAACTACACACAGGAATAATACAGGATTAGGCCATATAGGATGAACTGCACATTGTTTCTGTGTTCCCTAGTTTTTGTATGAGTGTGAATATATTACTCTTTTCTGTGTGTGTGTGTGTGAGTGTGTGTGTGAAGCATGCATGTTGTTAATAAATAAAACTTCAGCCACCACAGCCGCGGATTACACGTTTTGCGTGGGCCACAGAGGGTGTCACCTTCCATCAGCTTTCTTCAATAATGAATAATTTACATGCCGCATGCAAGCCCACTTCACCCAGCTAGCTGCACTGCTCAGACACTAAGGGGAAAAAAGTGACGCAAAAGAAAGACTTAAAAGAAAGAGAGAAGAAAACGAGAGAAAGAGAGAGAGAGAGTGAAAGGAAAAGAGAGAGAGACTTGTATGGTCTAAAGCGTGGGAGGGCAGCTCTCAATTATCAAAAGAAAAAATATAATGAAATAAAAAAAAGCCAGAAGATGTTTGCATGTATCAGACAGGGCTTCCTGCTCGGGCCGTGCACAGATCCATAGCGCTCTGAATATTCCCCGTCAGACCAGTGAACAAACAACAGATCTGTTTGTCTCGTTTAAGGTCAGCCTGTTCATTAAAATTGACGGCAAAAGAGGATGGGGCTACTCAACTGACAGACAGACACACACACAAGCACACACACACACACACACACACACACACACACACATTCTTTTAGGGATGCACCCCAGATCCGTGGCCATGTTGCCCATCCAATGACCTTTCGGAGCAAAAAGTCAGCATCTGCCTGCCATTTGGAGTGGATTGGAGGAAGACCTTCCAACCAACACACACACACACACACGCTTTTTTTTTTTTTGCAAAACTCTACACATAAACCACAAGACCTTCTACCAACTAAAAAAAAATCATGCATTGCTTGGTAAAGCACTGTTCAACTTCTGTCAAAAACCCTTATTGCTAAATTGTTTACACTCTTGTCAAAAACCCTTTTTAGCTAAACTGTTGACACTCTTGTCAGAATGGTGAGCACACAAAGCACCAACTGCACAATGGCAGTAAACAAAAATGCAGCGCACACTGCATGCACACGGAGCAGGATGTGTGTGTGTATGTGTGTGCTTGTGTGATACTATGAAGCTTATAAGAAGTGTCTTGGTATGTTTTGACACTTGACTTAAAAACCCTCCCCCACTCTGAATGTGAAGGGTTGCGTCACAGACAGGAGTGTGTGTGTGTGTGTGTTTGTGTGTATGTGTGTAATGACATATCCCAGAAAGAGGCTGTCAAGTTGTCTGTCAAATAAAAAAACCAAATAAACAAATTGTGTTTTTCTTGCTGCCATATTGGTCACGGCTGATAAACTGACTAGTTCACACAAGCACACACACACACACACACACACACAGTCAAATACAGGTACAGGAGCCTGGTAGACAGAGACACATCAACAAACGTTATTTCTTATCTTCTGTCGCAGATTTTGAATGAGCACACACACTAACACACACAGATAAAAAAAAGACACATAAACACGTACACATGTACACATCACAATCATGTCTGTTCTAAAACACAAATCAACTGCCATTGAAACGGTATGCACATTCCAGCAGCCCATCTAAAACAAAAAAAAAGAAACAAAGAAAAAAAAATCCTTATCTCTGGAAGCTGATTTATTCCAAGGCTTCGGCAACACCATTAACCTTGAACACACATGCACACAAAAACACACACACACACACTCAAATGCTGCTCACAACACAGTGCGACACATCATATTGCGCCTGTCATTCTTCGCCAAGCAATTACACAACGAGCCGAGCCTTAAGAGGAAGTAGACGCAAGGGATAATCAAAGAAAACTCCTTCTTTCGGGGACGGGTGCATGAAAAGAGCCAAATAAGATCCGATTGGTTCCTGCTGCTCCTCCGAGGGGGTGCCCACACCCAAACGAGCGAAATAAAACAAGCAAAATAAAACAAACAACAAGGAGACGATTAGAGCCGCTCCGCTAACAGAGAGGTCAGTGGAGATGATGACAGTGATGATGGGGCGCAAATCACAGGGTGGGGAATAAGTCACATTTTGCACAGGGCCGGCTGGGAAGAGGAAGGTGGTTGGAGCGGGTGGAGGAGGGTGGAGAGTGGCTGGATTCGGGTGGTGTGGTTGGTGTGCAAGCCTATCTAAGTGTGTGTAATCTTAGACGGCATGACTTATTACAGGGAATGCCAAATCCAGTGTTCAAAGGGTCGTATCAAACCCGCCAATCTATACTTTTTGTATGTGTGTGAGTGTGTGTGTGCTTCTGTGTGTGTTTGTGTGTGCGTGCATGTGAGTGTGGGTTTGTGTGACAGAGAGAGGGGGAGAGACGATCAGAGCATTCATTTTTGTATTCTGATGACAAATGTTGAAAATATTTCCCTTTTATTCACTGCACTTCGTTTCTCTCTCTCTCTCTTTCTCTCTCTCGCTCTCTCTCTCTCTCTTTCTCACACACACACGCACATCACATATTCAGCCTCCATTTTAAAGGCACATTTCATGAATGTTTCAAAGTGTGGACATGGAAGCCTGAGAGAGTCTCAGAGGAACAGTAACAAGGGCTGCAACAGCAACACACACACACACACATACACACACACACACACACACAGATATTTACACACACACAGATATACACACTTACACACACAACACACACACACAGACTAGACATACAGTAAACAAAGTAATCTATTGCTGTGTCAGGTATGTGCATAGGTGAGTGGGAGAGAGCGGGAAAGAATATCTCAGCATGTAGCTATTCACATTGCTGACAAAGTTGCTATTTCGACAGATTTATATTTATAACTAAAATGTATTTTCAGATTGTTTCACCAGATCATAACATTTGCGTAAAATGATGAAATTTGTGAAGCGAGTGATCCAGTGGGTGTGTGGATGTGTTGGTGTGTGTGTGTGCACGTGTGTGTGTTTGTGTGTGTGTGTGTGTGTGTGTGTCTCAGGCACGTGCAGGGGGGGGGGGGGGGGCGGGAGGTGCTTGAGCACCTGCCCCTTTGCCCCTTGATGCTCAAAGTGCCCTTTTGTCAATGTGTATTTATTTATTTATTTATTTAAATGTGTGAGAAAGCCTGTCTGTAGCCCATCAAAAAAAAAATCATAGCCTAACGATAATTTCGATGCCCTGGCTACGCTCAATCATGTGATCCGCGTAAACGTGCCCTGACCTGCCTTGAAGCTTGGCGCTGCAGCCCTGAAGACTTGAAGGAGAACACCATAAAGCGACCGCCAAGGACCGGTGAGTAGGTTCAGCAGCGGCATTCATAGTGCGATGTGCACATTGTTTTCTTGTAAGATGACAGACAGTGCCGTGAGAATATTGTGTGAGCTTTGCGAGCGCGTGTGCGTGTCTGACACCCAGAATAGGTGGACATTAGTGATGCGCGGGTCAGGCTTTTTTTAAACCCGCCCCAACCCGACCCATCAGGAGATCCGAACCGCCCCGCCCGACCCGCAAAAAAAATGGTCGAACCGTGACCCAAATCCGACCCGACCCGATGAAAAAAAAAAAAAACGCCAGCGTGTCTACTGTCGCGGAAACTAGCTACCAGTTAAGCAGAGAGGACTAATTTGGAACAATGGTATCCAAATGACAACGATTTGCGCCTTAAAGATGATGACACAACTTCATGAAGGATTAATTAGCCTATGCATGAAACAACGCCAAAAAAACTAACGATCGATTTGTCGTTTTTATTAAAGGATTGCCAAAAATGAAACACATTTTTCCTGTAGGCCTACAAGACACAAGTTGTTCCAAGCTGTAACATAATCATGGCATAACAAAGCCAACACAAGTTGTTCCAAGCTGTAACATTATCATGGCATAACAAAGCCAACAAAGCCGTGACATTTCAACAATCTAAGCTACCAAATTGAAAATATTGGCCGACTTTATTTATGACATCTGTTTGGAAGCACTGTGAAGGACAGCTATAGAATCCACTGTGCCAGGGTTTAGCCTATTTCGACGCGCTTCCAGCACGCCACCTGCTGAACTGAACGCGCGCTCGCTCGAAGCGCTGGATGCAGGAACGCAAAGCACCGCTCTTGCCACCATTGAGAGGAGAGGGAAATCATGACAATGAGCCTTCCAAAAGCCTTAGAAAGTCTCTAATGCAATATGCCTAATTCATTGCGTCCCACCCGCACCCACAATACTTCTACCCGTAACCGCTCGACCCGCGGACCCGCGCAACACTAGATGAAATAAACCGGACTTCATAGAATGTGTTGTATAGAATTGTGTTTGAGCTAATAGCAACTCCATCATTAGTTTAACTGCACATAGGCAAATTGATTAGTGTTACTGCTGATACTTTCATTTGTGAGCACAAAAAAACCTTAATGCTCCACAATTAGATTAATTAGTTGTTTAAGTAGTAGGCTATGTTTTAATGTAGCTCAAAAAAAAGTATTTCCAGTAGCTATCAGTTGTCTTTGCATCTTGTCATGATCACAAAATCGTTAAATCAGCTATCTCTCTCATGCTCTTTTTAGTTGCTACACTCTCAGATCAGTGCCTACCTCCAGCAATATCAGCAACAGCAGCCTTCCCTCCATCCTCCTACACAAAATCTTTTCAATGTACCCCATCAGGTAAAACAGACTACGCTTGCTTTGCACCGCAAAGATGTCAGATGTGGACAATGCCTGTACAACAAAGTATTGTACAAAGTATTGTACAAAGTTATATTGTAGCACTATAATTACATCTACTTGTA
Source organism: Limnothrissa miodon (assembly GCA_017657215.1). NCBI lineage: Eukaryota > Metazoa > Chordata > Actinopteri > Clupeiformes > Clupeidae > Limnothrissa > Limnothrissa miodon. Next base: position 1,791,007 of record JAGFZM010000029.1, read on the forward strand.
CTACTCAACCACTATTGCCCCCATCATCTTGTGCCAATGGACTGTACACTAGTGCATTATCCTGTGCAATAGTTATTTCGACCTATTTAAAATCTTTACTGTATCAGTTTATTGACTATACATTGTATTTATTTATTTAACCACCTGCAACAAGGAATATTCTTTAGCTTTCACTCCATTATCTTCATAGTCTTTTCTTGTACAAAATGCACATAGACTACAGCCTTTAGTTTTTTCCCATGGGTACCCTTATTAATCCGTTTGTCTTGTGTAACTGTGTTTACTGTCTGTCTTAGCTGTTTTTGCTGAGTGAATTTCCCTGATGTGGGATAAATAAAGTTTATCTCATATTGTCTTGATATGGTAGCCTATGTTGTGATTCCATGTTGCATTCTTCATGAATATGGGTTGCGACAGTCCAGACCGTTATTTTGTAAGGTATGTTGCTGTATGGTGTTTCAAATGTGCCCTTTTTTAACTTTGAGCACCTGCCCCTCCAAAGGTCTCTGCACGGCCCTGGTGTGTCTTACCTCCATAGGGTGCTCTCGGTCACACTCCCCAAGTGGAAGTCATAGAGTTTGGTGAGTATCAGTATCACCTGCCAGAGAGAAAACAAATAACTTGGCTTAGTTAAAGTGTTTGTTGTTTTGTTTCATTTTGTGTGTGTGTTCATTTCCCAAGATGCAGTTCAATTCCCATTCAATTCGAAGCAGTTGCAGTTGTTACAGTCCTGCTAGCATTGCCTTAAAGTGAGCCATATTTCACTAGCTCTGAAACAAGGCTTGCTTGAAACTCCACAGTTGTTGTGACTGCATCTGTCTATCATGCTTATCAAGGACCTGTCATACACTCCCCTCTCCACACTCCACTTTCTCTCTCTCTCTCTCTCTCTCTCTCTCTCTCTCTCTCTCGTGTGATACACCACATAGAAAACACACACACACACATACACACACATACACTCACACACACACACACACACACACACAGTACTGGCAATTCCATGTACATTTTTCAGTTATGTCCATAAGACCAAGGCCATGTAAGACCAGGCCCTGGTATTATGTCAATGAAATTGGACCACTTGTCTGTGGAAAGTGCATATAAATATTGTATGAAACATTATGTCGGTTTAATCGTTCACATCGTACAAATACCATGACATTTGGTGATACAAAAAGTGACAAAAAAGTGAAATTTTCAATGTCTATACAGTTCATATCCTCACAGAATATGTGGTAAAACATGTCTTTTGTGGGTTGTTGCCTACAAATAATTTGTATAACCTTTACTACGATTTTTCTGATGTCAGTTGACAAAAAGCTATTAAAGGCAAGAAACATGAAAAAAATCACAAAATTGTTACTTTATGCACACACACACACACACACACACAGAAATTCTGACATTTATATTTCTCTGAGGGTAAAGTAACATTTGAGTTGACATTAAGTTTAGCTTTCCCATTCTAGGTCACCATTTTCATAATGTGAGCCTAAATAGAACCCAATAAAACTTCACAGTAAAGCATACAGTGTATGGTTTGTCATTTAGAGTGAGTCATTAGTTTATTATATAAAACCAATCAGCACTCAGTTACCCACAGAGTGATTATCTGCTACTCAAGAGAAAAGAACAGCGCAATAAGAGAAGAGATGAATACGTTTTCTTTCTTACTTATTCCCATTTGTTCAGTCGTTTTCAGTTCAATGCCTGTTTCCCAGCGGGGAAGATTCAAATCCCTATGACCTGATCTAGAACATTCTTTTACAGTGAACATGATTAAAATCCACTGACCTGATCTAAAGTACTATTCTATAGTACATGTTTCTTCTCTTTCATTCTTGCCAAGTTCTCAATTTTTACTGATGGGTCTCTCTCTCTCTCTCTCTCTCTCTCTCTGTATATGTGTGTATATGTGTATGTGTGATTGTGTAGATTCATGTGAATGTGTGATAACCACAGCCCTGCTGACACATGTGCCTTGTCCACTGGTAGGCTATTACATGTCTGTTCAGCAAATGGCTCATTCACATGAAGTCGTAATACAGTAAGAATTGGCAAAACCAGTCAAAAAAAAAAAAATGAAAAAAAGAGACAAAATCTGTTTGGAACATGGAACACTGGAACACAATGCTATTCTTTAATATGTTACTTAGATGAATACAAATATGTCAAAATCAAATTACATATTTAAAAATGATGCATTCATGTGAATATGTAATGTTATGTATTCAAATATGAATCAGATTCCTTTAGTGCAGACAAAAAAACCAGTCCTTTGTATCTAATGTAGGCTTGAAGAGTTAATCAATGGAGTTTGATTTATCAACAGAAATTATATTCAGACAATATTGAACACCACAGAGGAAATGGTCATTAGTTGCTTTCACATATTCTGTTTATGCAAAGTGATAAATATTTCCAGGGCCATCCGAAATGAAAATGAAAATATTCATGAGTGGATGGAGGGTATCAAACAAGATTGTTGGGCTGATGAATTGCACGCGAGGCCCACAATGTCTGACAAACTTTTTCACCCATCTTTTATTTATGCCAGATAGATGTAGCCATTGGGTGCGGGATCACATAGATCTGCCCGTTCAATCAGACAATCCAGTTACATAACTAATGGCATTTCAATCTGCCTTGTAAATGTGTGGAATGGCTAAATAATTACAGCATTAGAGCAACCCCCCCACCCCCCAACCCGCCCAATAAATAAATAAAAATATAAATTACACGCAGAATTGCAACAAGCTTTTTGGAGTAGACATGGTCGTTAGTCACTGTCCACCAAGCCAAGCTGCATCGAGCCATAGCACACGTGACCTTCCTCCCTCTCTCTCTCTCCCTTCCTGTCTTTCTCTCTCTCTTTCACTCCCTTTGGCTGACATTTGTTCACTCTGGTGATTTACATAATGCATACTGTTGACTGCCATCAGCTGAGGCCTTGTGTCCTTATTTCACTTGAGTCAGTTTGTATTTACATGAATCTCTCTCTATCTCTCTCCCCCTCTCTCTCTCTCTGTCTGTGCGTGTGTGTGTGTGTCTCGCATGCAATGCAGGAAACATTTTCATTCATTTTCCACCCGCCCCCCCCTCCAAAAAAAAAAAGAAACATTGAATTTATTTGCAAAACAAATAATTGCTGCTGCTCTGTCACAACATCTAAACAAACAGTTATGAAGAATTCATTAAACAGAATACAATAAGAGAGGATTATTTCACTCTGTTTGATTCTTTTCTTCTTCTCCCTCATCACTGTCATCCCTTTATTACAGTCTGTGTGTTCACGGAGCAAAAGGAAGATAATCGGACGCCGGTGACTGATAATTATGTCTCTATAATATTGACTGACCCATTATAGGGAGTGCAACATTGTGGTGGCTTATGGGGCGTGGGGGTCAAAGTGTTACTGTAGGTGACATCATACTTGATATCATGCTCAAGGTTCTTTAGTCATAGACCAAAATGGGTAGAAAATAGAGGAGAAGAAAAAGAATAGAGGAGAAGGTGAGGAAATGACAGGAGAGAAGAGAGGAGAAAATAACCTTACTGAAGAGATGATAAAAGAGGAGAAGAGGGGCACATGGGGCTTCCTGACACTGTCCTCTTTCTATTCTCCAACCTGATCTCTCTCTTGTTGCTGTCGGGTGTCAGTCTGTCCTGGAGGGGCCCTCCCAGGCTGCGTAGTACTGTGTATCACTCATTCAGTCACACACACACGGACACACACACACACAGACATTGTGGCACTTTGTCTCTGACTGGCAGACACACACACACACACACACACACACACACACACACACACACAGAAAAACTTGCTCACCACTCACAAGATTGTGAACAGATGGTGGCCGCCCAGCGAGATTACCCTGCCACAAAAGAGCCTGATGCACCGCAAGTAGAAAAGAAGAGAAAGACAGACAGGAAGCTGGAGGGTGGAAGAGAGAGAGGTGGAGAGAGGTAGAGAGAGGTAGAGAGAAACTGGATTTTTGCCCATGGTGCCAAAGGAGGTATAACTAAACAGTGGGAGAGTGCAGGGGATGTGCAATGCCCAGGTGTGTGTGTGTGTGTGTGTGTGTGTGTGTAAGTGTGTGTGTGTGAGAGAGAGAGAGAGAACTCTCAAAGAGCCACAATGTCAATTGGTGTATGCGTGTGTGTGTTTGTGTGTGTGCCTTATCAGATGTATGAGTGGGTGGGTTTGTTTGTCTGTCTGTCTGTCTGTGTGAGAATTTTGGAATGTCATTGCAAGCTAATGCCCTGTATATGCATCTAGGGTATTTGTGTTTGCGTGTATGTGTGTGTGTTTGTGTGTGTGTGTGTGTGTGTGTGTGTGTGTGTGTGTGTGTGTGTGTGTGTGAGAGAGAGAGAGAGTCCCTCTGTGACCCATCAGAACAACTACTGACAACAGAGTCCATTCGTTCAGGGCTGCCCCTTCCCCTCCTCCCTGTAGTCAAGGGTAAAATCTAATTCCACCCAATAACGGCCTTCGTCTCCGTCCTGCTGCGCCGTGTGTAACTGACAGTGAAGTTGTCCTAAGGGCCGGCTCTTTTAAAGGGTACCTACTGTAGGATGGGGGACTGGACTATCAAAACAGGATATGTTAAACTTGTTTTGTTTGTTTGTTTATTTTTAATAAGATCAACTCCATTTTAAAAGGGTAATGAAAAACCTTTTATTTAGGCTAGGTATTGAAATGTTTCCATGACTAAATGGCTAAATTAGTCATTAGAAATCCCTTATTAACACCTTATTCTGCATAACTATTTTCTACCCATTATAGACCATTAACTGAGAATTTCTCAAATATTAACTCCTAAGGACTGTTTATTCACAATTAGGCAATTACAAATTAAACTGTTGTTGTTGTTGTACATGAATTATGATACTAATGTGTTACAACAAGTACAACACGATAGTAGAACAAAAAAGTATAATAGTTTATTATGTGTAGAACAAGGTCAGATTAAAGTACTGTGATTATTTTATACAGTACAATATATACCTTAACAATGATATTAGGACTTTCAAAAAAGGTTATAGCAGCTGGCCTGCTATTCATTGTTAATGGCATGGCTTTCTGATATCTTCCTGTGTCACGCTCATCAATAAAAATGTCCTAACAGCTGTCAGATAAATAGCATGTTCAAATCAACCATTCGATATATGCTTTTTGTGGCGATCAGAACTGCCAAAAACAACCCACTTCTAAACATTAAATCAGAATCATCTTTTTGTAAATGTAATTTTGTACATGAAGGGACATCAACCATTAAATTTTTTTAAAGTGTTTTAACAACCTGTTTGTAAACTTAGCGATTTGCTTTCCCAAATGCAAACAATCCCCAAAAAGCCAGTGGTCTATCTTCAGCAAAAAAAACATATTTAGATGGTAAAGCAAAAGTTGCTTCATTGTCAATGATATATATTTCATCTGAAAAGTTCCTTTTCTTTCTCTTTTTCCTTCTTTGTTTTCTTGTTCCTCTTCCCTCCCATCTACTTTCGCCAGCTCTCTGTGAAACCCCAATTGACCCTCAATTAAAGGCAGAATGTCAATTACGCTTGACTCATATTACCATGATTGCACTTTAATTAACCAACCATGGCACGAAAATAAAACAAAACAAAATATTATTAGCATAACTAAATGCGGTGTGTCCACCAAGGCCCATTCAAAGTGACAAACTCAATTTTGAGCCATGATTTAGCATACCCCTGTTAATTATGCCACTAATGACTTTTTGGAAAAAAAAAATCATTCCACCTCTCCTCGGAGCGTTTGCGGGGCGAACCTTAATTGTGTTATCTTCAGACAGTTGGTGTGTTGGTGTCTATCATTGGGGGTGGTGGTGGTGGGGGGAGGGGTCAATGGCATTCTGGTAACAGGAAGACTAAATTAAACAGGCGAATAAAAGAGAGAGGGAATGGTAAGCGAATGCTGGGTTGTCACAGGGACGTGATACGGCTCTGGCAAGATCAGAGAAAAGACTCAAGACGAAACTGAAAAACCTTGCGGCAGACTTTGCGGAAAGAGGAGAAGGAGATTTGTAAGCCCAGCTAGGACTGCTGTAGAACCTCTACTCAGGGTTGCATTTGAATAGTTTTAGAGTTTGCAGGAACTGATAACCCATCACAGAATCAATGTGTTCCCCCTGAGAGTAGTATAGCAAAGAAAAAGTGTGTGGTACTGGGCTATAATGATTCCAACCATAGACAATCTGACCACTCTTCATATGGCGTCAAGAGGATCAGAGTGTAGTAACACACTGAAGTCACTAAAATTTATAGTCTAGTGATCCCCAATAGACCACAGATCCAATCCAAGTGGTGGAATCAGTGTGTTTTGGATCTGCTAGACACAACAGTGAGATGATAAGCTACTTCTATGGTATGTCTAGGTGACGCCTGAAAAGGATAGAGCAATGTGATGCTACTGAGGTCCACACACACACGCACGTGTCAACGCGTGCACACACACACACGCACACACACACACACACTACAATTATATAACAATGTGACGCTACTGGGGCCTCAGCTAACAGATGAGTTTAGAAATAAAACAACTGGACACAGCAATATGAAATGTACTTGACTGAAAGAGTCAAAACAACCCAAAATCAAGGGGACTGTGTACATGCTCCAGGGTTGAAAATAATCCCTTTTCTATCTCTGCATGTCATCATACTGATGATAGTTTGGTATTCCTTTCCCAAAGTCATAATCGCTAATTAGAGAGCAACTTTGGTCACCAGCAATAGCCAATTGCATTCCAACTACCTCAGTTACTAACTTAATTAGCAAATATGGTGTACAGTGGGAAAGCAGATGACTGCTGGTCAATGGCGTATGAAAATATGAATAAGTGAGTTGAAAATAAGAAGAAAAGGTCTGGGTCAAATTTGCAAGCTGTAAAAGGTCCTAAAAATGTCACAGGGGAAAATAAATAGCATGTAAAAAATAAATAAATTAAAGTGTGTAAAATGTAAAATTGAAAATAAAAAAGAACAAAGACCCTGTGGGGATAGATAAGGCATAATGTGCCATCTGAAGTGTGACATACAACAAAGAAAGACAAAAATACACACACACACATGAATTTACAACAACAATTAAGCAATGCGAGGACAATTACGCCATCACCTTATATGGACAGATTTATTACAAATCTGCACTCTCCCACAACCACCAAATACACACACACCCACACACACACTCCCTGTCATTTGCCCCGTCGAATGGTACAACCAGCACTGATGCAGAAACTGATGGTTCCTGCCATGTGGTATTTGTAGCCAGTCAGCCAGTTTATTCTTAAAACCAGAAAGCCAACCATACTAACAGCCAAAGACACACTAGCCCTTTAATAAAAGATGTGTTTCTCTTTTGTTGACTTCACACACTTCTGACTCTCTCTCTCTCTCTCTCTCTCACACACACACACACACACATACTGTAAATATACATACATATGTATAGAAGATAGAAAGAGAGAGTCTTTCAGGCCCTTCCGAGCATGAAGGAGAAAAGCCACCCTGTGTCTCCCGACAGTACAATATCTCGGAAGTGGTTGTAGCTCAGAAATTACAAAGCCGTTGCAGATGGCACGGGGGTAAAGTGATAGAGACGGAGAAAGAAGTGAAAGAGAGAGAGTTTGTGTCTAACCTCCATTGGGCTGTAAACAGCTTTGTTTAAACAGCAAACAAAGCCAATATTTGAAGTACCACTCAGTTACTCCATCCTCTGCAGTTTAGGGTTCAGCATGTTACTGTACTTTATGTGTACATTATTAGGTGTAAATGAAGGAGAGAGAGGATATGTTAATGCCAATAAGTAAGAGAGAGAGAGAGAGAGAGGTAAAGAGAGAGGAGATTTGAGGAAAGAGAAAGTGTATGACCAAGTGATAATCAGCAGAACACCGCTGGTGAGTCACAGTCAGAGTAGTTGGAGAAGTTGTTGAAGCACTTGCTCTTTCACCACAGTGTCAGACCTCTGGCCTCACTGGAATCACTGCTCTCTCTCTCTCTCTATTTCCACTACTAGAGCTACTTCACTTTTTCAATCTTCTCTTGATCCCTCTTGTTCCCGTTTGCAGCTTGCTTCTCTCTCTTCTCTATTCGTCCTATCTGTCCTCCCTCCCTTTCTCTCCCTCTTCGACAGAGAAGAGGGTGGAATTATATGCTGCCCGAAGGAACCCTAATTAAAATCAATGGACATGTAGGGAGTACTCATTAAACTGGAATGGGAGTACTTATCTGTTTGAATTTTAATTAAAACCGATCTTTAAAATATGGACCGAGAGGCTTCGGGAAACGCAACTGTTGGAGAGCGCAGTGTGTGTGTGTGTGTGTGTGTGCGCGTGTGTCCTGCTACCATTAATTCTGGACCACGGTGTGCAAGCTGTCTAACTTAGCAGTAATTCATTCTTGCACTCAATACCATTTGCTTTTGCACATCAGATAAAGTTAAGGAAAAGTCAATGTGCAAAACACCTTAATTACAAATGCCCCGAATAGTAACTTCACACCATTATTTATTTATTTACTGGCACAATTATTTATTTATTTATTTTGAAAGGAAACATTTGGGGGTAATGCCTTTTAAAGCCATCTTTCAGATTATATTAGCTCATAACAAGATAAGATTATTTTAAAAGACTATTTCTTGCATATAGAATGGTTGTATTATGCAGAGATGTGAAAGAAAACAAGTAATTTTACTATCACTTTCATGCATTTGTTCAATCCATCTACTTGATGGTTATCACAACTTGTGGATCCGTCTATGGGATTAGCAATTGAGTTAAGATAATATATAACCTTCATTTAACACATCCTTTGCTGAAGCTAAAAGATAAGCTAAAAAAAAAATCTTACTGTGATGACACGGGACCAGGAGCGACACTAGGTGTGTGATAGTTAGGAGGCCCCAGAGAACATTTTAATAGTATAATTAATGTTTAGAGGGCCCAGACATTATTTATTTTTCATACAGTAGAGTCCAACATGTCTACAGTAGCTGCTCCTCTGCGTGAGAACCCAAAAAAACTTTGTTCATACCTCCGCATGAACTAGCTGCATTCGGTAGCTGGAACACTCAGCTCACCAACTGGGCTGCTTTCTGAGTTTCTGCGGGTTAAAAATAGAAACGCATTTCACACCAGGTCAGGATCCTCAGTAGCTGCCATCACCTCGTGGCCCATTTGTCTCATTACGTCGCAGACCTCGAGCCTAATAAGTTTCATCTGTGAGTTTGATCTCACACTCCACCATACTCCCGACATTCCATCTCGATTATCACCTGTCGTTAACCATCTTTAATATCCCCGCATCCCCAACCAATGTCACCCTGTCCGCCTGCTCATGGCAAGAGAGAGGAAGAGAGAGACAGAGAGAAAGAGGGAGAGAGAGAATTGGCTGTTGCCATACCAACAGAGAACCAAAAACGAGAGATTAACTCAGAAAGCCACTGACTTCACCTCACAGTGGTGGCTTAGGTCTCAGTGGCCTTTTCTTTGGACCTCCTGACAGCTCTGCCGGTATGCCAGCTAGATCTACAGTAAGTGTATTATGGGATGTGAGAGGGGAAGGGCTTGAGCAACATGTGTGAACCTGACACTGGCTTATTAGAGGTGTAAGCAAGAACAGGCTGTGTAAACATATGCTATAAAGGGAACATTCTGTGAGGAAAAGTCCCTGGATATCATGAAGCCTCCTGCAACACTTGTTTAGATTTAGATGCTGATCGCTACATGATCTGTGTGTTTACTTTGTGCTCTGTTTTCCCTTTTCCCATTCTTCCTCCTTTTTCCATTTTACTGGATATTCAAGGACTTCAACATATGTATCGGGTTACAATAGCATCACATAACAGCACCTGTAAAAAAAGATATGCCAGATCCTATTCTACTAGCCTATCATTGTTCATAAAGTTAGCAATAAGCTAAGGTTTATTTGCATTTATAATTATTATCAGTTGTAATGTTTGCCTGAATGAATATGACATTACAGTATCAAGAATATTAATGACACTTGAAAGTGTTCTTTGTTACCTGCCCTGCAAAGGTCTAAGAGCAAGTGTGAAGTGTTAATCCTGTGAAGGCCTCTGGAATCCTGGCATAGAGTTCAGTTGTGTTAACTGTACACATCGGATACCTATTACACAGTTAGAATCTGCTCAGGCTTTAGATTCTGAACACAACCAGTGCACAAGCACTCTCTCTCTCTAGTCCTCCCATCACAGCACACATGGATCTGGCTACTCGTCAGCTTCGCCAATTTAAAAGTCCTTGTGTAAGCTCTGAAGCAGACAAAATAAAGGCAACCATTTCCATGGTTACATGAGCGCAAGGCCAGATCGTACCAGATGTTTGCGAAGTGACAAAAGTGACAAGTGTCCTCCTCGTCTTTCTCTGACTCCATCTCCTGCCATAAGACCTGCTTTACAGGAGCTACTGCCTTGGATCGCTGAAAACACATTAAATGAAAACTATCTGTGGGAGCACAATCAGCTGGAGTACAAACAGCATGACACTACACAAAGGGAAGAAAGAAAAGCCAATGGCAGTGGAGTGAGTTGGCACTGAGAAGAAGACTGAGAGAATGACAGAAAAAAATTCATAGAGAGAAATGAAATGGAGACAACGGGAAAGAGAGAAAGAGAAACAGAAAGGCAGAGAGGCAAAGAAGAGCGAGAGAACGCAAGAGAAAGAAAGTGCTGTCAGAGGATCTCCTGAACCACTTCTCCAGCTCTTCTTTGAATGGAGTGCTGGTTTCCCTAGAGGGTGATGGAGGCAGGGGGCTGGTAGTCGGTGCTGCTGGTGATGGCGGTGGTGGGGGATGATGGGAGATAACGATTTGTCCAGAGCACATGCGTCCGTAGAGACATCCGATGAATTACCATACAAATAAGGAGCCCGCCAGGAGGGGCGGGAAAAAGTGTGTGTGGAGAGAGCTGCGAGGTTAATACACCATGATACTCTAACTGAGACATGACTGCCAGTACGCACATACATACATACACACACACACACGCACACACACACAAACACACTGGCACACTAGGCACAACCCCCAAAGGAAGGCAACGTTCATCTTGTTAAATTAAAATAAGATGACACACAATTTTTTTGTTAAGTTTCTTATCCTTAGAAAAGAAACCGTAGAAACTGCTGTCAACATCTGTGCTTTATCTGCTTTGTCTACTCTACTCTTGTTAATGTCCACATATCATTTGGCATTGCTGTAACCTGCAGGCTCTTGGCAGAAGGAAGACAAGTATCCTTTCTGAGGGTTTCAATTTTTTTGCCCTCCATTTCAAATCACATCTTAAATGGATTTTTTTTTATTTCTTCACAGGTAATACTCCCAAAGGTGAGCAGAGATTGTCTGCCGTGGGTGTCAATGAAAAGAGCTATTCCTTGTGAGGACAACTGACAGGAAATAGACAAGAGCGCAAAACAACTCGGACAGCCATCTTCTCTTAATTATGCCAAGGTCTTCTCTCTCTCTCCTCTTTCAATTTCTTGGCGTGTCACCTTTCATGGGAATCCTGCTGATGGGTAGGGGGGGTGGGGACCAGCAGCATGGTGATACATCATTTGGTAAAGAAAAAAGCAGCATGTTGGGTTCCGCTTCTCTCTCTCTTTCTCTCTCTCTGTCTCTCTCTCTCTCTCTCTATCTACTGCTCCCCATGGTAGAGATACTGGGTGTCCACTCAGTACAGCTCAGTTTGTCAGATGGCATAGACCTACAAATGTGTGTGTGTGTGTGTGTGTGTGTGTGTGTGTGTGTGTGTGTGTGTATGTGTGTGTTTGTGCTGACAGCAGCCCACACACCTTAGGGAGTGTTTGCAGTAATCCATCAAGCGGTGTGATCTGTGGTTACAGTTTTTTTTTTTCCATTGCAGCATGAGGGCGTGCAAACTCGACACGACTCCCCGGAGACATGTTGTAGTTATGGGCAAGATGAGCGTGCAAGCATGGACGCAGGTGGCGGATGGAAGCAGTAGCAGGCGTCTGTATGTGCATGTGTGTGTGTGTGTGTGTGTGTGTGTGTTTTGGATTTGTGTGTGTGGCTGCACTGTGAGAAGTTCAAGACGAAGATCTTACACTATTTATTAGTGTTAGAGTACCACACTGTGTGACAACCCTCATCCTCCCACCATCACACTTACCACTACAGCCTCATCCCGCCACAGTCTGTGGGGTGACTTCTCAAGCAATTCTGAGCGCTCTTGGGAGAATCATATGATTAAAGAGGGTGCCGTAAGGGAACAGATAAAAATGAAGAGAATTCTTTAGCAAAAAAAAACCCCAAGAACTATTTCAGCTTCTTTTTTGGTGCTCTCCTGTTCAAATCATACTTTATTTCCTTGTCATTAGCAGAGGCCTGTAAAATCTGACAACCTCCTAATTAATGTGCCCAAACATGAATATGTATGTCAAGGGTATTTACAATTCAGAACACCTCCAAAAAGTGAGCTGAATGCAATTAAATGGGCAACGCTGATTGGTTAAGCTTGGCATGAGGCTGGCCTTAGCACACTTCCATATGGAATCAAGGCAAGACTGTCTATAACCTGACAGCAATTATAAGCAGCGCATAGATTAACCAAGACTGGGGCCGAGCTGGTCTGTCACCAATTAGTGCAGCGAGGGCGTTCGTCGATCAAGAAAAGGTCAGGAACTCCTTAAGATCTCATTTGTTGAGCAATCAGATCAGTCAAATGTGGCGTCAAGAAAAGTGACACGTTGATAGACATCCTGGTGACACTTCATTTAGGAGTGTTGAAATCAGAATGACACGAGCCTGTCATAATCATGACTCAACATGTGTCTCAAACATTAGCAAAGCTCTTCATAGAATCTGTAACCTGACAGCGATGAAACGCACTGCGTAGATTACCTGAAAAAGGAGCAAAACTGATCTGGTGCTCCACTGGATGGATGGAATTTAGTTAGTGGGGGAAGAACAGTCTGTTACTCTACAAATGTGATTCTTGAATTCACCTTTATGACTTGCCTTCCAGGTAGTGTCACCAATTAGTCTGAGAAGTCTATCATGGATAGGTCAGGGGCTTCTTAAGCTCTTATTGGTTGTGTAATTACATTGGTCTGATATATTGTCAAGAAAAAAGACATGTCATATGATATTCCTGTTACATTTCACCTAAGGGTGTCGTTAATGTTTATGATGCATGTCATGTCATGAAGAGTTCAAATGCAAAACCCTCCAATTTTCATCATGTTTTTAGAAATATGCTGAAATTCTGTAGTTTTACAATAATTTGGAAGACTTATTTATTGAACTGCAATTTAAATGTTATTATCAGATAACATTAACCCAAAATAAGCTTAGTTGGACTGAAAGTATGTAAAACTATATAAAAATAATTCATTGCAAATGAAAGGGGTTTGCACCTGAACACATCTCAGGGTTATGACAGACTCATGTTACTCTTCCGTGGATACTCCTAAATAGATTTTTTATCTTTCTTTCACAATCTTGTAAAAAGATTTCTGATTCTTTTTTTTGTTTGGTTTTTTGTTTGGTTTTGTGTGTTGTTTATATGTAACCTACTTATACTAATCTAAATGCACTTAGACAAGGGTTACCACAGCAATTGCCATATCATCCTCCTGTCCATTAGTACTAATAGTAATGTCCTAAATTCTACATATTACAGGTTTTCCAAAGAATTTTCATAATGTGTGTATTTTATGCATCATGGAAGCTTTACAACATCAGAATATCTTGCAGACAAAAAGAGGACAGAATTATATCTGTCTTTTTATCTGATGTAGGGTGTATTTCCTAAAACCATGCAATAGGGTGCATTCCCATCCACCGTTGTGAAAGTGCAACACAGGTGAAGCTCTGAAAGGACCAATACAGCCCAATACATTGGGTCATGGCAACTCAGACAGATAGATAGAGGGATATGGACAGTCAGTGAGAGAAAGGAGAGTAATCATTGATGTGATACAGGGAGAGAAAGACAAGACAGAGAGAGACAGCTGAAACATAAGGCCACCTGTACAGTACAGTGATAGAGAGAGGGAGGAAGAAAGAAAAGGAGTGATAGAGAGCGAGAGAGAAACAATATTCAAACACACTAACAGGTCTGCCATGCGTTACGTGGCCTGATGGGTTGTGACATGAGCACCCAGGCCGTTGTGCGGGGCAGATAGTCGTCGCGTAAATCACCCAAGCGCTCTTGCAGCGGGGACAAGAGCCCAGTGGATGGATGGGGAGGTGGGGGGTGGGGGGGTTGTAGCAGACACTGTGGCTAAGCTTTACACAGCAACACAGCCAACGTCACCCAGCACAACCTCAAGGACAAAGGGAGGGTCAGGAATTGGCCTCTCTTTAAGCCCCTGTGTTACTCCTTCCCAGACTACAGACACATGCAGGCAGATCTGGATCCAGTTCCTTAACATATGTTTTGCCTTGATTTAAATTGCCCATGTTGTTGACTTAAGGCCCCAGGCCAAGTGTAGCATACCTCCATTGTTCTGAGGGCAATACATTCCACCAGACACGGATGATAAAAACATAAAGCAAATAGCAATGACCCACTCAGCTATGCCGGCATGAGCAAAAGTAATCGCAGATTCTGTTAAATGATTTGCTATGAATCGTGCGTCTTCATCTCGACCCTGCTATTTTACAGTATGTGGGCGTACAAATCATGCCCATTCATTGATCCCTCGCAGGAAACCTCCCGAGCGAGACAATTGCAATGTATTACAGTATGCATAAATAGAGGAGGTGGATAGAGTTGCGTAACACCAAAATAATCTCCATTACAAATCAAATCACATCAAATTTAATGCTTAAATTGCACTTGAAAACTGTGTAATCCTTGACACACAAAACATTATTCTCAATTCAATCCATCATGACTGAAACAAGACTCATAGCTTATTTGCCACTCTAACTGTACACAAGCATAATTCTCCTCTGTGGATGGCGATTTGTAATCTGGTTGGAAACACAATAGTTGTTGCTTGCAAACATAATGCCGATGGTGCATATAAGGGTGTGATTACAGATAGCCTCGTTAATTACCTGCTTAATGGGGAAAAGACAGGCCTGTGGGCTCCAACTGCAATGGTAATTGACATCTGATTAAAACTGATTACATGTTAAATGAGTGGGCACACACAGACGCTTGGAGAGCAATGAAAGCACTGTTTATATTGGTTTGGGTCAACAATCTATGGTTCACACTGTTCAAAAAGAGTTGATTCACACACTTATTCACTCATTCACACACTCACGCGACACTATTACATTGACTTGTGAGGGAACAGATTTCCTTTGAGATTACAGTAACTTTCAGTACTTTTTAAAAAGTCATTCTCCTGCCTCAGATATGTTTTCAGTGTGACTGACACCGTATTTCAGTTGCTACAGTCATTGAACTGTGGCGTGTTTCCTTTACGGCAATTCAGCACATTCATGCTGCACTACATCCCTTTAGAAAAAAAGTCAGTGAACAGAAAATTGATCATTAACATTAAATTGACCTGACCCTACTGTGAAGCACAAAATTGAGGGGTAAGAAATATGGAAACTAATAAAAAGCAGTTCTTCACTTATTCAGTTCAATTCAATGGTCCTGTGGGGTGAATTGGTCTAAGCCAATTAGGACAATAAAGGCCACCGCCTGGAACCAGGAAAAAAGATCAAAAGAGATTTGGTCTCTGCTCCAAATTTGACCATCAGACTTAGAGCTTAGCAATTCAATTGGGTGTGTTAATGAGAAAATGTGTGTGTTCCTTTCATTTCCCCCCTTCTTCTACACAAATGTGTGTGAAAAACTGTGTGTGTGTGAGAGAGAAACAGAGAATGAGCGAGCGAGAGAGAGAGAAAAAGTGTGTGTGTGTGTGTGTGTGTGTGAGAGAGAGAGAGAGCGAGAGTGAGTGAGAAAGAGAGAGAAAGAGAGAGAGAGAGAGAGAGAGAGAGAGAGAGAGAGAAATATAGTGTGTGGTGTCAGTGCTCTTATGTGCATGAATTTAAATTCTAGGTCAGTGAAAGAGCCTGAGAGGTGGAAGCAAAATATGATGAAATTTGAATCAATTGTCCAGTCCCAATGTCCCCCCTTACATACTCAAAGACCAATGGCCTAGTCTCAATGTCCCCCCTTACATACTCAAAGACCAATGGCCTAGTCTCAATGTCCCCCCTTACATACTCAAAGACGAATGGCCTAGTCCCAATGTCTTCCCATACTGTACATACTCAAAGACCTACTGTAAATTCACATTCATGCTAAAGTTGCAAGGGCCTTAAGAATGGTCCCACTGATAACATCTAAAGACCATGAATCACACGTTGATCATTTGTCTATCAGCTTTGTCTCTATTTAAATGGGCATATACAGTAGTCGAGTTGTAAAATCAAACCAGGGGGGATGGTTGAATTTTTCGTTTATCAGACATATTTTGTGCTGATGAACTGTGTACGCTTTTTTATTGTTGTTAAAGCGAAACATAATGTTTTTTGTCCATGATTGATCCTGTCATCACACACTGTAGCCTCTGTCACACAGACACAGCAACCTGGGCCGTCAGAATTTCTAGGATCTTATCAGGAGGCAGTAATCACACAACTAGCTGGTTTCAATAACTTGGATATTAAACAATTATGTACAGAAATACAAAGCTGAGAAGTTTATGTTCAA
>JAGFZM010000029.1:1817704-1836218 GCA_017657215.1 Limnothrissa miodon
GAAACACATACATACATATATACATACACACACATGCACACACACAGACAGAGACACACACACACACACAAATATCTGCACTGCCAGAAACATAACTCATAACTGATTTCTGCTGGCTCGCTTCTCTCATTAAAAACCTAACAGGCTTTCTCATCAGGGAGCCCCAGGGCCTAAAGTGTGTCTGTGTGTGTGTGTGTGTGTGTGTGTGTGTGTGTGTGCGTGTGTGTGTATGTGAAAGAGGTATGGGACACTATATCCCTGGTGACCACAGCTGCAGCGGAGAGCAACACTAATCTTACTGTTAACATCTTAACATGCCAACCCTGCTGCATCATTCAGAGTACTGTGTGTGTGTGTGCGCATGCTTGCCTGAGCTGGCAAGTGTGTACATGTGTATTTATGAGTATGTGTGAGCGTCTTCTATGTGATTTTCTCTACATGTATGTGTCTAAGTGAGAACAAATATGTGTATGTGTGTGTGAGTGTATGTGTGTCTGTTAATGTGACCGTGTGTGTATGTGTACTGTATATGTGTGTAACCATGTGTGTGTGCTTGTGTGTGTGTATGTGTGAGAGACAGAGAGAGAGAGAGAGAGAGATAGAGAGAGAGTGAGAGAGAAAGAGAGTGAGCTTGAGCTTGAGCGTGACAGTGTGTGTGTATATATACTGTAGGCATGTGTGTGTGTGTACTCTGCCCGCGCGTGCATGAGTGTGAGACAAAACACACTCTGGCGGGAAGATCCCAGTCCCATCTGCCCTGGCGCCGAGCGTCACAGCAGTTACTCGCTTCGCCAAGTGCTCCGGCCCCCTGACAACCAGCGCATCCTTCCCATTCACTTTAGCAGCCATTGTTTAGCACACACAACAAACACTGCCCGTGACACTATTTACCATAATAGAGCAAACAACAAGCCATTCAGACGAAACAAACAAGGATAAAAATGGCTGCACTGAATAAACCCATATACAACACGGTTTGCTGTACGAGGCAAACAAAAGACAAACAAAAACAAACAAACAAACATACAAACAATCGCTTATCCTTCTGTTGCCTTCTATGCACTTAAGGAGTGTCTAGAAGACCTACAGTAGTTAATAGCTGTATATGGTATTGTTTGTTGCGTACACACAAACAAACAGACACAATAAAATCAATAGCCATAGTCTATCCGTTGCAGCCTACTGACCTATAGGGGAAGTTGTAAGTTTGAATGCTCAGACAGGACTGGGATCTGTGATGGGGTTGACAGACTGTGAAGGAGAGGTTAGGGCGTCCAGCCAACCAGTCCATCAGCCAGTGTTTTTGATGAAATGTGGCCTTTGTTCTTCTCAGCTCGGGAGCGATTAGCAATTAGTGGGAGGCTATTCATTAGCACACAAAGCTGGGGTCTCTCCTGACCTGATCCAACAAATACAACTAAATGTGTGCTTGGGTGATTTCATTTGGTGTCTAAAAACCCTTAAAGGGAATTCAGAGAAAGTGGTCTTACATCCCATTCATACAGTTTCTGTGTGTGTGTGTGTGTGTGTCTTTCTTCATTTCAGGATGATGATGTGCATTCGTGTTTCTGTCTTTTTTAGAAGGTTTGCAGGGACCTTTTTTGATCGGACTCATCGTGTTTGCCGTGTTTGTCATCCCACTTGTTTCTGAGTGCACTTTACTTAATGCACTCCTAATACAATATCAGCACTTTTTTCAGTTTAGCTTTTTTCATTTATTTGCTCCAACCTACGACCACAAACTACAACTTTTGTTCACTCTCTCTCTCTCCATCTGATGCAGACCGCATTAAGGCAATACAATGGAACTGTCCACAAAGAGAGACAGGGCTGATTTCCCTGTGAAGAAGTGAATTAAACTTAAAAAAGGGACTTTCAATGTGCCAAGTTGGTTTGTTGTTTTGTTTATTTGTGTGTGTGTGTGTGTGTGTGTTTCTGTGGGGCCAATTTACGTGACAGAGATGGAAAGATGAATGAGCAAAGCTTTCCACACACACACACACACACATAAACTTCCATCCATTTGAAGGCCATGTCTGCATCAGTCAGTTGCACTGATTGTGGCTGCCATCAGTCAAACAACCTAGTGTCGAAGCAGGGGGATAAAGGGAGGGATGTGAACGAGCAGAATGAATTTGCCAGTCCAGCATGCTTCAGGCTAGATGTCCCAACATGTGGAAGCTTGGGGGACTTGATTTGTGCCAGTGACTGGCTGGTAGCGGTGTCCTCCAGCAGAACTGTGAGTGAGTGTGTGTGTGTGTGTGTGTGTGTGTTGTGAGTAGAGGGTTGGGGAAATGCATGAGTTGATTTCGTCATCTCTCGTCCACTGCGAAAGCGGGGTTATTCTGTGTGGAACTACGACTAGGGGAGGCAGCAATGGAGAATTGCATCATGTCGCCCGTACACACACAAACACACACATGCATGCATGCATACACAGACACACACACACACACACACACACACACACACACAGAAAAAGAGAGAGAGAGAGAGAGAGAGAGAGAGAGAGACACACACAGAGAGAGAGAGAGACACACACAGAGAGACAAATACACACAAGACTAGCAGGAAGCTGAAGGATGACGGGGCGAAGATTCAATCTGACATTAACAGATGATTCACTTTCTCTGTCAGCTCAGCAAACAAATTACAGTCCAGCAACCGAAACATCCTCTTGTCGTTCAAAATGAACAAGAGAGAAGCAGAGAACAAAAGAAAGCATAGAGCAAAAAAAAAAGAAAAAACACTCACACACACACACATTTGACACAGCAGTGGTTTGTCTGAATATCAATTCACTTAAAAGAATAAACATTTATTGTTGTTATTTTCTCAGTGAGAATTTATGAGAATAGTATGTGTGTACGTGTGGGTGTGTGATTGTATTTTTATGAGGAACAGAATGACTGTGAGGAGAAGTGTGTGTATGTGTGTGTGTGTGTGTGTGTGTGTGTCTAACAGCACAGTTATTTAACACTGAGAAGGCACTGTTATTGTATCGAGATAAACAGCCGAGATCATTTCCCAAGTCATCCTTCACCAGGCTGATGCTAATGTGAACGTATGGCTCTCATACACATGTAGAGTGGCATTCATTAGGAACAGTGGGCTCAGAGCCGGCTATTTATCCTCGCTAATGTTTTATTAATGCTCAAACTTTGCCGCCGGGGCAAATGTTTCATTGCTGTTGCCACCCTCCCGCACAAGCCTATCAATCACTTCCCCGAAACTAATGACACATTATCAGCTCTGACTGTCTCCCGAGAGAACAACAGGCCTCACTTCATGCTGAGCCCCCTCTCCCTTACTCTCTCTCTCTCTCTCATTCTCTCCCTCTCTTTCTTCTTCATTTCCCCCATCAGCTATTTTTTATTCTTTTTCTTTCTTTCTTTTTCCTTTCCTCAAGCAAAAGGTGCGACTGCTCTTTGACAGTAATTTGCTTAACAGATACTGAGTAGTGGGGATGTTCGTGTGAGTACAGTAAGGAAATAAAATATGTCTGACTCACTTTGTTAACAAAAGAGCAAGGAGATTTGTGAGTGGAGAGGTTTATTTGCTAATCGTGTTAAATGACGCCATTTGTTTCTTGTGTGGACTTTCTTCTGCATGCAGTGAGTGGAAAGAAAAGAGGGTCTATGTTTCATCGTGAGGTGGCACTCTATCAGGCTTAATTTAATGTGCAGTGCGGTGCAGTTGTTATATTTAACTGTTCCCAAAAAGCTTTGGTCATTTCTCAGAGGAAAGTCAAACTGGTTCAGGGAAGGCCCAGCTGCAGTGACTGATAGCATGCCTCTCACCAGTAGCATATATAGTTACTGGAAACACTGTTAAATGTACAGGTTCTCCCAAGCATAAAGTGCCTTCCAGAGGAGGACCATGTGACCACATGACTCCGCTTCGAGTCAAAGCTGGAAAGTTTCCATTTTTTTCCATGTTCTTCCTAGATACATGAAAGTATAGGGTATTCCATGCACAAAACAGATACTCCAAAATCTACATGCTTGAAAACCATTTCCAAGCCCTTTAAAAAGACACTGTAGCCAGGCTAAAGGCATATAGTGCTTCTGCTAAGTTTGTCATTTCTATTCAACACCATGTCAGGGATTCATCCATGAGCTGAATTTCCACTGACTCTGGGCTTTGTGGATCATTTGTGGAGGGAGGACCGATTGTAAAGCATGCCGCATACGTCATGATCAAGCAGTAGCAATGGGTAAAGCAGAGAGAATCTGCCCACTGGAAGGCAAACACATCCCAATAGATCACAAAGTGAAACGCTTTGAAGGCTTCAGGCTAACATGTGTGTGTGTGTGTGTATGTGTGTGTGTGTGTAAGGGAGGTGAAGGGGTTTGATAAGAATATCTCCCACGGAAGAGAATGGATAAGCCAGTGGGTTCAAATCTTTCACTCTCTCTCTCCCTCTCCACTCTCTCTCTCTCCGGCATACTTTTCTTTTGATCAGCAGCTGAAATATGAGGCTTGTTTGTTTTATGATGCCATTTTTAATGTGGTCATTTATGGTGCTTTTACACCAATCACACCCAGGTCAATCCATCACTGGGATTTGTATTTTTCATCAATTCCACTCACAACTGGATTGCCATATGGTCTCTCCACAGAGCAAAACATGAAACTGGTTTTATCCTTGGATTCTTGACCCGGATATCCCAAGTCTATTCACCACCAGCCACCTGGCAAATAAATGGAAAATTTATTTTTTCAAGACACAGATGCATGTGCTTCTGTCATTATCAGGATGAATTACAGATGTTAAACAAGATGAAGAAATACGGTCTTTGTCGTGTAACAGGTACAGGTAGTTTAGAAGGACAAATAGTTGTAATGAATTATGGATGCAGGATTGGGGTGGATCTGGCCAGACTGCTTATTAAATCCCATTAACAATGTTCCTCTGGGGGCTGGAGACAGCAGGGAGAACTACTACCTTTGGTTTTTGGAAAATATTAAGTATTGAAGCAGCTCAACCTCTGACAAGAGTCTGGGATGTTGCGTCGCTACCAGGAAACCGCACAAACATAACAGAGCACTTGGTGCAGTTTCAGCTTGTTTTTGTCTGCTGTCAAAAGAGCATGTGAGATGGTGGCAGATGGTAAGAGTACACAACACTCTTAGTTCACAGATAATATACTCAATTTACAATGGGGGATTCGCAAAAATAAATAAATGAATAAAATGCTTGTTTGTTTTAGTTTGTTTGTTTTGTTCCTTCCTGAGACAAGTGCACAGTTCGCTGCAGCTTTTCTTGGTCTAAATAATTAACCACAAGCAAGGAAAAAAGACAACACTACTTTGACATCCTTAAAAACAATTCAATGATATTCCATTGAGACAGACTAGTACCAAGTCCCAAACATTTTTTTAATAACATTAACAACAGTCACACACAGACAAAACTCTCTAAAAAGCCAAGAAACAACTCAGGCAAGTCATCCATCTCCCAGTACCTAACATGTTTGATGCTACATGCAAACAATTATCGCCAAGAAAGCACAAAAAATTCACCTGGGGACATTTTTTTTTTCTGGAATGCAATCAAGCCAGCATTGAGTTGATGGCAGATATTTCAAAAGGAAAAGTGCAGTCATTGGACTGTCTTTGATTCATCAATATTGAACTGCTGTATATTCTGGCATATCCCCCCCCCCCCCACACACGCACTACTGTAAGCTGATACAATGAAAAAAAAAAACCTTTGTTTTATTTCTTCCCATTTTTTAAAGAAAATTATTATTCTCAAACTTTGCTTGCAAGTTGTCATACTGAAGTTTTTTTGTTTTTTTTTATTATCACAAAACAACTTTCATTTTCAACAAGCACCTGCTTCCACCTTGTCCAGGCAACTGCAAAAAATAGTACATTATAATCCATGAAAAAAAAAGTAACAGTTAATGTTTTCTGAAAATGACATTTATCCCCATTGGGATTCTGTGCAGCTTTCAATTCAACAGAAACAGCCTGGTCTGAACTGCAAACCTAATTTCAATTGGATTTGATGGCATTCATTGTGAATAAAAAAAACAATAGCTGTGAAATTATCCCTATCTCATTTCAGAGGCCCACTCTCGCAGCTTGGGTTGCCCTAAGAGATAGCAGATGTCTCAAAGACACAGTCTAAGCAGAGGAAGGAAATTCGTTTGCCTTGTTTTCAACACCAAAAACATTTGCCTTTCAAACAATATATCCTTGAAATAGCTGGTCCTCTCTATTTCTTCCTCCCTCTTTCATTGTTTATTGTGTGTGTGTGTGTGTGTGTATGCATGTGTGTGTGTGTGTGTGTGTGCGCGCACATTTTGGGAGGGGGTCTCTTGTTTCTAAAGTCAAGTGAAGGACAAAAACACTTAGTGATCCGTATGTAGCTCATTAGAACATGTTCTGGAAGCACGCACACACACACACACACACACGGATAGAACTGTCACAGACACCGGCTCATTGCCACAATCACTGAAGAGGAATGCTTTACAAGGGCATAGTAAGGAGTCTCTGCATAAGCACACGCTCCACATCAAGAAGCCTTGCCACATGATTAGTGCTAACCCGAAATAGCATCTGAGTTGGGCAGAGAATAGGCCAAGCTGTTTGTATTAGTTGCCATCACTTTATACGGAGCATAACAATGCTACAGTTTTCGCATTGCCCATGCCTACGACAGATTTAGACATTTGCTTATTACAGAATTAGTCATTTTTGGACTCTGTGTGGGCGTAGCTGTGCTGCTGCACAAGCAACCAAAATTAGATACAATTTGATAAAAGAAAAAAGAAAAGACAAAAAAAATGATCAAGAGCAAAACCGAAAGCAGATGTGTTTGTTAGTATTTGTATTCGGGTGAATTAACTCAGGCGCCAAGTTAATGTAGATATGGTTTGTGGAAAACAATATTGGCTCTGCATCAAAACAATTATTCCGGGTTTCCATTAAATGTGACCTGACAACCTCAGGTATTAAACTCTAAGATATTCACAGCTCCATGCATAATTACTGCATTTATATAATTGACGGAGTGGATACAAAATCTTCCAATTCACATTAAAAGGGATTACACTTTCACAAAATTATAGTAAAAATACAAAAGAAAACAAACTTTATTGTCAGTATTAGCCTGTGTGTCTTAATAAACAAACAAACAAAAAAAATAAACATTAAAACAGACTAGATTTAATTGTCAGTATTAGCTTGTGTGTTTTAAACAATCCTGGTGCCAACGACACTCACGTCAGTGAAGTGACACATGACACAGGAGCCCTAAAAGAACAGATGTAACAGATGTAAATTAAACCGCCTCGAAACTGCTCCTGCTAATGTCTCCTGACAACTTGGCCATTTTTGTGTCGACTCCTGAAAGATTCGCTGCGTTCGCTGACTTGTTATTTATTCACTGGCTTGTGGTTTATTTATTTATTAATGTCGCAGGGTCACATTCTGGCCGCCTCATCGGCGTAAGGCTTAATGACAAAAGGCAAACGCGGGAGGTCAGCTCAGCCAGCAGCTATAAGGAGACTTGATGCTATTGTTTTAATCACCATCACTACCCTCTGACTAATGCACTGGTGTGTGTGTGTGTGTGTGTGTGAGTGAAACTGGCACAATGCACAAAGAATCTAAGGACATGGATTGACAGTTTCTCTCTCTCTTTATATATACATATACAGCGACACACATAGACAAGTCTTCCCTAGAAGATGCAATAAATGTAGCCACATGTGTGTACACACATTCTCATTTCTCATGAGGAAGTCTCCATATTGAAAAGCTTTATTTGCCATGAATATGCAGCACATAAACCTTTGCTGAAATGAGAACGAGTTGACTTCCTACGTCATGCATATATACTGCCATAATTGCTTTTTATCAGAACAGGATCGAGTTTCATAGGGCCTGCGGGGGCTATCTACACTTTGTGAGGTTAGGAAAAGTAGGGGCACTTTTAAAGAAGTGTTCTCATCGGACCTAACAATCATTAAACTTGCAACACACCCAGCTTTGTTCATTACTACCTGCTGGCTAGACAGCTCCCTGGTTGATGGAGCCATCATTGCTTCCTCGGGAGATTCTTCCTACTCATTAACCTCTGCGGGTTGGTGTACCTCAGGGCTCTATCCTTGGCTCTCTCTTTTATCCATTCAGTACACCCACTTTAAAAAATAGTCACTGCATATCCCTAAACAGCCATGTTTGCTTCAGTGTTGATACTAATTTTACATCTTTGCCTATTCGCTTTCTGTTTCTTTGCTGTGCTGATCAGCACAGGGTGGCTCCAAATAAAGACCTGAGGGTATTTGCCCCGCCTTTAGGTGTTATCCATTTGATGTCTTCATCCCTAATTTGCATGGCCACTTTAAAGCATCTAAATATGTGTCTGTTTGAAAGAGGGTCCACTTTCATTGATACTTTTAACATATTAGACCAGGCGCAGGATATGAGAGTTCCAGGAAGATCCAGCGCTGAAAAGAGTTCTATATGTGCTGCACATGGAATAATGCGGTCTCCATTACAGATTAAACCAGAGTTCTGAATAGTCGATCGACTTAGGCCATGTACACATTAAGCCGGATAGATATAAAAACGCATATCCGTAGTTAAAAATATCCCTGTCCACATTATCGTATTTATATAATTTTCAGAATTTCTGCTATTGAACAATTATTCATTGTTGTGATTGTTACATTTGAATCTTTAGCATAAACTTTCCTCGGCGTCATGGCAACCGAATGTCACTGTACTTGAACCTCTCCGTTTTCGCTGTACACACTACAACGTCAAGCCGTAGTTTTCAGATTTATCATATTTAAAAAGCAAACGTTTTCGGTGTTGGAATATGCCGTATTGGTGTGTACGGAATGGCTAACCGGATAAATATTTTATTTTTTAATAGATTTATTTAATAGATTAATTAATTTTGATGAAGACCTGTCAAAGTCAAAGTCAGTTTTATTTGTCAATTTCTACAAATGTTCTTGACATACAAAGGAAATTACTTTTCACACTTGTCCGATGCATAGACGTTGACAATAATAAAGTGCAGATGCAGTTCAGGTTATTAAGGTAATGTTAAGTAAAAAAAAGTGTAAGTAGGCTTAGGGCATTATACTTATGCTGGGCTCATACTACGCGATTTAAAAATCTTATACGATTTTGACGTCCGGTTGCGTCGCACACATTAAGAGAATCTCCAGTTGTAAACACACACACACTATACGATTGGAACGCATGATTACAGGAATTTTCCTATGATTGTCTTGTCTATGCCGTGGTGACAAACTAATTTTCCTGAAAGCATGTCACACGTTCTGCTGTCGGGTAGGCCTACATGTCATTACAATATATCATATCATGATATCATGACATAAAGCTGGGACCACCATCAAAAGAACTCTTGTGGTTGCCCAACATTCCATTTCCAGTCGTAAAAATCAAACATGTTTGATATCTACGATTTGCGATCGGTCAGTCTTGAAACCTTGAAAATCTTAGAACGTCGCACACGACAAAGGAAACTGATCCTCCTGGGGACTGAACGTTCCCCTGATTGTCGTAAGGGGGGGAAGGGCTCTCCAGCCGAGAATCGGGCCAAGAATCCTGTAGTTTGAGCCCAGCATTAGGTAACATACAGGATGTAACAAGACAAGACATAACATATAGTAAGTGTTCCAACAGTGTACACTGGGAAGTAGTATACTAGTCTACTTGAGGTAGTCCCAGCTTGTGGTTGGTAAGGGTTTTTTTGTTTTTAGTGCAACACCAGATTGTAGCAGCAGTTAAGGCAGTGAAGACTGAAGACTGATTGTGAAGACTGAGTTGATTTAAAAAAGGCTCTCATTGGCGCACATCCCATGGCAAGATACATTACATTTTGTTAAACTTTGGCTACATTTTTATTCATTTAATTTGAACCTACTTAAAAAATCATGTTTCTTGATAAATCAAACAGTTAGATCTGCTAAATATCCTAAAAGAGGACATATTTTCCCTTTGTCTGTTAGAATGTAAGAATAATTAGAAATAAAAAATAATAGAATAATTCTCTTTATGAAATAGCAATTGTTTTGCCAGAAAGGCACATCCCTAGTCTCCTGTGACCTTGAACGAGACCTCGGGCAGCCAGTTCGAGACCATTTCTGGTGTGAATACAGAGATGCACACACAAACACACACTGATTACAGACTGGAATTGAGCTGTAATTGCATGTAAATTCTTTGTGTAAAGAGTAGCTAAAATGTCTGCTTATTTGCTGTCTTATGTCGCAGATGGTGTCTTATGTCCCAGACTTACAATGTGCACGAGAAATGGAGAACACAAAGTAACACAACCTAACTTTAGCTTCCCAAGTTCATACCTTAACTCTCTGCGTCTGGCTTTCAGAACACCTTGCCAGACCAGGAAGATAAAAAGCGCTGGGTACATCAAAAAAAAAAAAAAAAAAAAAAAAAAACATAACCTTCTTGCTGCCATGGTATCTTGCTGCCATGGTTTTCCAGCACACATTCTCTGAGAGTCAAATCCATTGGATTTGGGAAACAGATGGCATTGTTGGAGCGATTATACAACGCTGAGATATATTGTTATTTATTTATTTTTTGCTTAGCTCTACCACCCACTCCCACACTATGCTTGTCCATTTGAGGATAACCTCTAGTGCAAAGAGGCTCCCTCTCCAATCTGATCTCTCTTGCTCCATCCGTATCTCTTCTGTATTACTTGTACGGACACACAAAATGGTGCACTTCCCAGTGCATATTAGTCCATACAACTACATTTTACAGGGTTTTTTTTTTTTAACTAGAATAATGGCAAGGGTCTACATAAAAGCAGGGCTCACAATGCTCAGAGCTGACCATTTGGGTTCAATTTTAATGAAGCAACTCAACTCTGCCTCAGGCTTTAGTGTGTGCCGAGAGTAATGAATCCATTATTCTCATTAAAAGAGATGCATTTTTATGTTGGACTGCAAGAGCTGAAGCTTTTCTGTGCTTTGCATAATTGCAACAAACTTCCGACTTGAGATAAGGATTCATTAGGGAGGGGGACTTTCTGCTAAATTGTCTGACAATATGAGTCTCTATGATCACATTTCGCAAATTCATTGAAGGAAATAAATGACTTTTGATAACTACATGTGGGGCCTCTAAAGGCAATACAGAGGCATAGCTTATATATTTGCCCACACCTAGGAGGTGTCTGCCCTCATCTTCTCATTATGATACATATAAACAAAAGATAACGATAGTTAGTGCTACCTGCAGGCTGACAACGGGAAGGTTTCCATAGACTTGAGCACTTGGCCCACTCCCCCTCATCTCCGTAGTTCCACCAACAGCTCTTCTGATTCTGCCAGCCGTCTCCCCCCTTACCCCATCCACCTTCACAGCATCCTCAACTGCTTTTCCAGCTTTACCATTTGTGCTCTCCTTCTGTGTGTGTGTGTGTGTGTTTGTTAGTGTGTGTGACTGCCTGCATCTGTCTTTCTGTTGTCGATGAAGTGGCTGTGTTGTGCTGTACCCCAGGCATCTTGCTCTTCAAATAGATGCCACCCCACCCCTATCACCACCACCACCACCACCTTGTACCATTTGCACTGACTGCATCCTGGCTGCCATTTCAGACTAGCAATTTTTCTTAAATTTGATGCTTTTCTTATAAACTTTGTATGTATACGTGTTGTTGTAGATGACTAGCACCCCACCCCACCTCCCCACCCGAGACAACAAGCCTTTTTACTTTAGATGAGTGCACAGCGGTGCAGTGTTGAAGCAAGCACAAACACACGTACAAACATGCACTTGCCTACACACACACACACACACACACTCCTCCCTGATGATGAGACTTGCCACGCTGGATTGATTGCTGTCACTTGCAAGGCCCTCATCTTCCTCTTCATCGCTTGCCACCGATGAAAATGGCCACTCTTTCTGTCTTAACCGCCTGCCGCCCTGCAATCTGCTCCCATCAATATCTGTCCTATTATCCCCCTTATCATATCCCTCCTCGTTGTCCATCGGTCTGTCTGTCCGTCTGGCCTATCATCTGCCTTATAATATTCCTCCTTGCTGTCTGTCTGGCTCAAGCTGAAGTGTCTGTTTGTCCTTCCTTCTTCCAGTCTCAAGCACCTTGACTTCATGCGCTCCTATTATTCCCCCAGACCCCCACAAACACATGTATTGGATGCTAAGGGTATGCGCAGTTAAATGGATTTTATTATGGCAGAAATATTTTCTTCATTTTTCAAGGGATTTGTTGGACATTCAAAGTCATGCATCCAAAGCAGACCAGAACAAGGAGAGTCTGAGGCTTAGTACTCTGTGAAGCCTGCGTCCATTCCTCGATGTTTACCTGCAGGGAAGTCAACTGTTCAGTTCTTTTCACTGTTTTTTGGACAATTCTCAGTCTCTTAGAGTGAAGGTTGGTGTGACATAACAGGGCCCCAATGGCTATTTGAAATGGAATTATTTTGGACATTTGTTCATTCGGTGGTTTAGTAAGAGTTTTTTTCCCCTCTCGTCTCGTCACATCGCATTGGGGAATTTCACATTCTCCTGAATCGAAAATCCAGACAGCATCAGAGCTGATGTGTTTACAGCAAAAAAACGAGGTCTCGATGAGGCTAGCCCACCCACTTCTGAGAGCACATATCCCTGATGGGGAGAAAAGACACGAATTTGGAACATTTTTTTAAATGACTGCTCAAATGGAAACGGGTGAAAGAGTTTGTGTGTGTGTGTGATTATATATGTGTGTGTATGTGTCTTGACGTTTGAACTTTCATAAGGACCTGTTCCAATGCTTAATATTATTTAAATTCATACTAAAAATGAGTGACAATCTAAATTGGATCAGTGCGGCTCGACTGAATGCCAACAAATGAGCTTTCTGGCTGACCCCCATGTTCTAGACCTGACCGGTGAGAGACAGCAACAGACAATAAAAACCTCCCGTCCCCCATTTGAAACAGAACAGACCAGAAACACAGCTAATAATGCTTGACAGTGTTTACTCTCGGTGGCTGTGTCAACGTCTCACTTTCACACAGACTGTAATTAAATATGGGAATGAAAGAATGACAAAAAGATAGAGAGACAGACAGGGGTGAACGAGGTAAAGAAAGAAAAAAAAGACATGGGAGAAAGACAAATGAAAATGAGATTGGGCGCTTGTGTAATAAGGGTGTCTAAAATCAGCCTGACAAGACATGATATGAGGAACACTGAAATTAAATCCTTCCTTGTCATCCAAAATGGCATTAGCAGCTTTTGAGCACACGGAGGTTAGGTGCCCACACACACTAACACACACACACACACACACACATTCACACACACTCATATATTTAAACCTAATGGCAGGTTTTCCTTTTTCATGTCAATGTTCCATTTAGAGAAATGATAGTATATGTTTGATTACATTGTGTAATACGTCTGCACCTTATTACTCATTATTCTCACACCATCCCAAATTATTAGATTGCAACAATGCACCAGAGCTCAGCACCTGCTAAATCAAGTGTTTGGATACATCTGGATGAATGCATTACGGGAGTTAACAGGGCTTTGCGGAACTGCACCGCGGTGGGTTGGATTGTGTGGGAGGCACACAATGCAGAAGGGTCACGGCGGAACCAAACAAAACCACTTGTCACTCATCGCCACATTCTCGCCGTGTTTGTCATCTTTTTCCCACAGAAGATTACTTCCTTTTTTTGGTGAGTGTGTGTGTGTGGGTCATTAGACTCCATGGTAACATATGATTAAACAGCCTGGAGGCAGCGAGATGCTCGTTATAAGAATTCACACCAAATTAAGCAATCACAAATAGACCGACTAGTGAGTTTCCTATTCGACTCCTTATGCCTGTGTCAGATAATGTCTTAGCCCAATCTGCAACCACAATGCACCTAACAGCAGGGTGTCTTTTAAATCAAATACAATGTCCAAGAGTACAAGCCAGTCAGCTTAATTTTTAAAGTACATTTTGTGGTACACTTTCTTTGATATAAATTTTATAG
Organism: Limnothrissa miodon; assembly: GCA_017657215.1. Taxonomy (NCBI): domain Eukaryota; kingdom Metazoa; phylum Chordata; class Actinopteri; order Clupeiformes; family Clupeidae; genus Limnothrissa; species Limnothrissa miodon. The sequence goes on from JAGFZM010000029.1 coordinate 1,831,732, forward strand.
TATACTTTTATGAAGTTTACTGTGTTGTAATTTTCCTTATTGTGATAGAAGAATAAAGAGGGGTAGGAAATTAGTAGGGCGAAAAGAGAGATGGGTTCTCCCCCTGTGGGCATATGCCCATTTCTGGCCAGACTGCCTCAGTGGTTCTACAACCAACTCTTCTCCACCTGTTTGTCCCTCACCCCATGAAACCCACATAAAAACTCTTCACACCTCCCGACGGGAATACAAATCAGGATTAGTATTATTGAGGACTAGGTGGCACTCATCATACCAAAGTGTATACACACACACACACACACACACACACACATATAGTACATATGTAATTCGAGATCACACACATATACATCCATAATGCACAAACAACTACGCACAAACACTCTCACATACTCACACACACACACACACACATATCCATACTACACACACATACCCCCCCTCCCCCCAACACACACACACACACACACATGCTTTCACACACACACAAACACTAAATCCATACTAAAAACTAAAAACATAAACACATCCATGGTCAAAGATGCGTCTGAAAAGTAGGTGCCCAGTCGCGAAAAACTTTCGACACAAACTTAAGATGGGGAGTCGTCTTCTCCAGCAGACCTCGAGCTACACTTTTACTTTTGCTTTCACTCCCTCTGATCAGGGCCATCCAGGGTCTAATTTAAGCAATGGCCTCCAGCAGAGCTCTTCGCTTTCGGAGCACGGGTGATCAGCCGTGGCTGCTGAGGAGTACGTGGCTGAAGAGAGAGGCGAGGAGAGGAGAGGAGATTTAGATGGAGCAGCATTAATGAACACTGCTTCTTTGTAATGCTGGCATTTCACAGGCTCCACTGATGGCTTTCTGCTGTGACATTTCTACCCTACTTGGCAATTAAGCAGAGAGAGAGAGAGAGAGAATAAGAGAGATGTGTGTGTGTGTGTGTGCTGGCGAATGGGTGGGGGTGTTTTGAGACTGGCACGGACAGAGAAAGAGACAGACTGGCTCTACAGATTGTCCTAGAGTCCCCTTCATGCAAACGCACACAAATACACACATAAACACAAACACACAAACCCACACTGCACAGACCCACACTGCACTGCACCGCACAGACCCAGCTTTCCAACACACACAGTGAAACTCCCACTATGCAGATTCAATTTTGCAACAGACACACACATGCGCACAGACACAGGCGCACACACACACACACACACACACACTAAAACCCCCTCTACACAGGCCCAGCAATCTATGCCCCCTGCTACTGAACTGGCAACTCAAATCAGTAGCCGTGATAGCCACAGGGAGGGTGGAGGTGGGGGAGAGGGGGGTGCGCTCCCACACATTCCAACAACCCTCATCCCTCAACCCCACTCTATCCATCCATCCTTCTCTCTTTCCTCCCTCCCCAAGCCCAGTCCTGGCACCACTCTATCCATCCCTCTCTCTTTCCTCCCTCGCCAACCCTCATCCCTCAACCCTACTCTATCCATCCATCTCTCTCTCTCTTTCCTCCCTCCCCGAGCCAAGGCCTGACACCAAAAAGTCGAATGCGGGCACAGTGCTGATCCATCTCGAGCGGCCCAACAGATTAGGAATCTGCCGCAGCAGCAGCAGCAGCAGCACCGGCCACAGCACCAGACGCAAAGGAAATGGAAATACAGAAAAACAGAAACGACGAGTTCCAGTGAAAATATGAAAACGGGAAAGGGACAGCGACTGGAAGAAGAGAAAACAAAGTCCGAAAGACCGAAAAAGGAAAGTGAAAAAGAATAGCAGCTCTTTTTCAAATGATGCTGTCAGTGCATGGCTCACACACACACACACACACACACACACACACAGAGAAAATGTGTAGGACCAGCTTATTTTAAGAGTCCTGCAGTACCTGACAAAACAGGGTCAGCACTGAAAGCAGATTTCTTTTGATTTCCAAACCTTTGTAATATTTTAATATCTACAAAATGCCATGAGCTCACAACTGATTATGGTTAAGTCCCTGGAGTGTGTGCTGGGCCCCAGGGTCAGAGGTGCATTCTAAATCCGGCTACAAGGAGGAAATTTAATAACAATAAAGCAAACGTTCCTTTGAAAGATTTTTTTTTTGAGCGTTTGTCGAACATTGAAAAGGTTCAAATGGAGTCAGAAGAATGAACCATCGCAAATGTTGTGCTTTTGCATAAACCCACACACCCTCTATTCTCTCCCTCACTCTCTCACGCACACACACACACACACACATATACTTTCCTCTCACTCAGCCTCTCTCATGCACATATACTCACACACACACCTGGACACTCAGATCGTTTGCCTCTGGCCATCAATAAAGAGTAGTTCAACTCATCCGTGGCCAGTATTCTCCGGGGAGATATGATGTATCGATTTTTATTTCAGGTTCCTACCAAACCTGAAAACATTTCATCTGCTTGATGAAATAATGATTTCAATTTCCTTAATAACTCCCACTGGAGTGGGGCCTGGGCTATAGAGCTCGCATTGGCAGGGAGCACGCGCTAAAAATATCAGCTGGGAGCGAAAGAGAGCGAGGTATGCAAGAATGTTCCAGAAAGACAGGCTTTCTGCTGCAGTGCAGTACGGTACTTCCAGTCATCATCATGGAAGTCGGTAGGTTATTTGATCGGGATGGATAGAAGTGTATATTTCCATAATCTGTTTATACAAATAGTAAGTGTGTGCCCATGAAAAGGCACGTATGTACAGAAAGCCCATTTTTTCCACACTGGGAAACATAATCTGCAGATTATGTCGGTGTTTGTGGATTCAGAATTGCATATGGAATCTCCATCCCTTTCCCCACCAATGAGGCTTAAGATAGAGTTCCATTTTCGCTAAAGCCTTGTGACGGCAGAGATATGAGGACAGAGGTAGAGAAAGATAGAGTGAAAGAGAGGACAAGAGAGAAAGAGAGATGGCCATGTCCTCTTCATCCGTTGGAGCCCCTAAAAGCTTCCCTAACAAGATCAGGGATTTCTCTTCCTCCCCCATTGTGCCAAGCAGACCTTATCACCCTGGCCAATTAATGAACGAGCACAGTGCACTGTATTTTTTTCCTGTTCATTCGGTTTTTTTTTCTTGTTTTTTTCACATGCTGGAGAGCCCAAAGACATGCTCTTCCCCCGTTTCTGACAGTTTGTGTCAAGAGCAGCGCAATCTTGCCCATGGTCGACTTCAAACGAGAGAGGGGCAGCCCTCCACTTGTCTTCGGCACATTTTTCTTTTCCTTCTTCTTCTGGCTTCTCATTCCACTTTCTTTTTTTGCTCTTTGCTAGAGTTTCTTGATAGATGAAGCACATTTTCTCAAAACCACTTCTGGCTTTTTCTCTCTTTTTTTCATTATTTTTCAGAGGGGCTTTCAAATCAGCTGGTAGCCATCTTGTTTCACCGCAGTCATCCTAAATAGAGACTTTGCACTGAAACGTATTTAAGTCAAGATTAAGGTCACCCTAACATCAAGACTAACATGTGTATGAGTCATGGTTCAGTCACCCTGAACTAACATACAGCTTACTCATAAAGAGAATGACTTGGAGCCCTTTAGCATTTTCAGCCCAAGGCCTTTTTGATCGAACCTCTCACTTGGCTCGTGTCATCTTTAAACAGACATTTGCATGTTCCTTATACAGTGTCAGCAAGAATGTGAATTAGCAGAGACCTACTTCTTTTTTTCCATGCAGAAAGACTCTAAAGCTTGATATTTAATGCAGCCCGCTGTCATAAGCTCTGTAATGAAGCTCCTGTTCCTTTAAAATATTTAGTCCACACTTTCCTTCTCTCTTTCACTCTTTCTCCTTCTCTCTTTCGCGTCACCTTACCTTGACACTTTTTTTAGGCCACCTGTGCTAACCTCATATGCCACGGTCCTGAGGTAACCCCACCGGTGGCTCGAGTGAAATCAGACATCAAACCTCATTTCCTCAAGCCCTTGTCTGAAGTGAACACGCCTAAGGCAGCAGGAGAGCCACGCCGATGGTGAATAGGCCTTCACTTCTTTGACTGAGAGAGAGAGAGATTGTTCTGGGATCTGTGTGAACCACCGCAAGCTAGTAATGCCTTTTAATGAACTGCCACTAATTCAGTGGTAAAGCAGAGAGAGGTTTTGTGTGTGTGTATGTGTGTGTGTGTGTGCATGCGTGGGTTAGGCTGGGCTAGGATGAGGGCACGATAGGGGATGGAAATGGACACAAAACAATCAAAGCGAAAGAACGCGAGCAGCAGAGTCGACTCCTGAGGGAGGTGTGAAACCAGAGTGCAGAGACAGAGAGAGAGAGAAAGAAGACACAGATGAATAAAAGAAAGTAAAAAGGGGGCATAGAGAGAGGAAGTGAGGAAGGAAAAGAGAGACAGAAGAGGAGGAATATAAAAAAAGGCGTGCAGCTCATCTCTCATATCTCTCCGTCTCGCTTCCCCTCTCCCCCCATCCCCCCTTCCAGGATTCTTTAATTATCATCCCGCTAGTGGC
>JAGFZM010000029.1:1836228-1846228 GCA_017657215.1 Limnothrissa miodon
CAGACAGGATTTTAAAGTTGCAACTTTGCACTGTGTCTCTGAGGATGAGGTTCATTAGATGACGCTGCAGGAGTTTGTCATCGTCTAATTTGGTGTTACTGACAATGAACTTTTCATCTTTGCGTTATGTCATAACGGCATGATGTCAAATCTGCAGTGCAGTGATTCATTGGTACATGGCCTTAGAGTATATGTGTGTGTGTGTGTGTGCATGTGGAGAAGTCTGTATGCAATCAGTTTGAAGCTGATATAATATTGCACTATATAAGTGTGAAATGAGCCCACGTGCTGGTTCTTGCCAACGACCCATTTAAATCTCACCTGGAGAGATCTGCCTCATAAGTGCTCGGCGGTGAATTTTACCAGACAGAGAAGGCCAAGTACTAACACTGTCCTTTATAAAGATAGCTAACAGTCACAGTTCTGGTTCCTTCCCACACTATACAGTCAAGTCCAACAAATTTGCCCTGCTTCCGGCACCACACACCACTGTCTGAAACAGCACCAATGTGTACGTGTCAGAGGACACGTAGAAAGAAATTGGAGAAAGCAGGAATTGTGGGTTGTCTCGTGCCCTTTAAAATAACAGGTTGTTTTGATGAAGCAACAGGGTCGCACTCAAACACTTACCTGCTGCTGCTGTTGTTTCCGCCACTGTGCACCGCCGCGATACCAGCTAGTCGTAATCATTCTGGAGAAATCTGTTCCGTGATGCTCGGCAGGTAGCGGCATAATTTAGCCTGCATTATCACAGCATGCCCACTTCTTCCATGACACGCGCCCTCCCCGGTGGCTGAGGGGCCCTGAAGTCAATAACTGAACCTCACAGCGGGGCCCTAAAGAGCTCCAACGGGTGACTGACAACCAGCATGTGTGTGTGTGTGTGTGTGTGTGTTGTGGTGGAAGGGGGAGGTGGGGTGCTTACGTGGATGACCCCAAAACAATGGTCTCCCGCAGTGCACACTGATCAAATTAGTGGCGTCAGTGTCAGGTACGTTGAGCTTCATGTTGCGCTCGAGGGCCTTTGAGTTCTTAATAAACAAACAACAGGAATAAAGAGTTCGGTTACTGACACCAAGAATACGTCTTTAGACATTAAAATAATACACAGGAGGCAAACAACAGCTGCAGCAACGTGGACAGTATTTTTAGTTGACTGATTTTCATTAGTGAGACTGCGTTGTCCAATGATATTACTGGCATTATTGATAGTAGCTATCAATGTTTTTGAAGGACTGGATATGTCATTCGGCCAACAATTTGTCTCCAGGGGCCTCATTTATAAAGCCCTTTACGCAACAAAAAGTTGCGTGAGCAGGGTAAAATTTGCGGTCGCAACATGTCTCGCAAAAGTCGGGATTTACAAACATTTTCCATGCGCAAAAAAGTTTGCAGGTTTCCGCAATCTTTTGACCACACGTGTTATCTTGCGTAACGCTCCCGCAAAGCTTTCTTGACTAGCAACCTATAGGACTCGTGTTCTAGACTGTGTTTTAGTGACCTCCAATGGTAAAATAAAATATCACATTGATAAAGTAGCCGGATGGACAGCGCAGAGGCTGCATGTGAGCACTTTAAAATGTAATGTAGTATTCGTAACACGCCTATAAGAGAAATATGCAACAAATTCTATATTCATAGTAAGTGCTTGGTTCTTGGCGCTGAACTTACTTTGTTGACAACATCAGTTGTACGCTGCCACTCACTTTTGTAATTTCAATTTGATATTACTTTTTTATGGCCTTCAAACAAGATTTAGTGAAGATCCTCGGAGGTTGGTCTCGCATTTCCTGAATCGTGTTTTGTTTTCACATTTACCGTGTCATGATTGGCTATGGAAGGCACCTTTAGAAGTTACCATATTCATTGAGTGATTAACATGGACCTTATTGGGTAAAATATGGGACGACCTTGGGAGGAGAATGAGGCTCGTGCACAACGTATAAGGTAACGCAAGTCCGTATTTATAACGAGAAAAGTGTGTACATGTTTGCGCCGCAAGGTTTTATAAATCAGTTTTGTTTTTTGTGTACGAAAATTCTAACTTTTTGCGCACAAAATCTTTCAGAGTGAAATCTCCGCAAACTTTTATAAATGAGGCCCCTGGTCTGTTGTTTTTACAGTAATTTTTCCAGAGGTGGAGAAATCATCAAATCATTTGTGAGGCTGAGCCCCTCATTATATACACGATTAAGAAATCTGAATCAGAAATCAGAAAATTATTTTTCACGCGGCAAGATTGTAACATGTTTTTCCTCTGGCAAATACAGCACAATTCTACAGGAAACACTTCTGTTGAAAAAAGCTGAATTTTCTCTCTTTCCTCTTCCCTCACTCATTGAATGCTGAAATGCTTCTCTCAGAATCAGAATCACCTCCACTAATCACCGCTACAAGGATGGCAGCGTGTTTCCGTCATCTGGGTATGTTTATGGAGGCTGCTCTTTGCTCCGTTCAGAACTCTGTGTGGTGCCCTGTTAAATAAGTAGCAGACGGCTATGGCGTGATTTGTACGCTCGGCGTGAGGGGCGCAAGTCGGGGATGAAAACGCCAGCCCCTGGGGCACGCCCATGACTGATGCAATCTGGGCCTGGCGGGATGGCGCATGCATGCTGCACACTACTCTCTCTCTCTCTCTCTTTGCTGGTAGGCCCTGAAAGATATTCTCTCTCTCTCTCTCTCTCTCACCCCCCTCTCTCTCTTTCTCTCGCTCTGTGTGTGTGCCCAGCAGCCAAGAATGCTAATAGGCCTCCTTGCTGGTATCGCTCTGAAAGGGAGGGCTTAGCCGTCAGATAAGCCTTTATTGGCTGGATGAGATCATTGGGTTTGCCAACCTTTTTGGCAAGGGTTTGGCCATGGCTTCATGGAGTATGCCACAGACTACCTCTGTGGAGGAGATGCATTGCATGTTCTGCTATCTGTGTTTACAGATTTCACGTATTTCTGTATTAAGAGATTTGACTTTGAGACTCGCCAGGTGGAGGGCGAGGCTTCAATGGCTTACATTCCATCGTCAGTTGAATCAAAAGACCCTCAAAGATTCATTTCCCCACAGGGAACTTGACAAGATCCAAGACACCATCATCATCATCATCATCAACAACAACAACAGCAACAAGCAAAAATAATAACAAGTTTCCTATCTAAAAGAAAGCCTTGCTCAACCATCTTCCGTGACGACTCAATCAGGATGTAACGAGAAAAACTGAAAGGGGGGGGGTGGGAGGGAGATTACGGAAGCACGGAGTAGCCCGTGGGGTTTTTTGTCACAATTAAAAACGTGATGAAATTATATATTTAAATTCAAATTATATATTTATCTCTAACTCATTAGAGAAACCATTCCCAGAGGCAACAGGGAGCGGCTGTCCTGTCTCGCACTTGCTGTCTGGGGAACAATCGTTTGCTTTGGCTGGCAAAACAAAGAAAGAATTAAAAAATGCCAACACAGCTTCTTTTATTTTTTTTTATTTCTACAGTGTCTGTTTCTGTGTGTGTAAGGGTAAATATTACAAAATGCATGGGAGAAATGGAATGGATGCCTGAGAGTTTCATCAAACCAATGAAAGAAACCACTAATGAAGTGATAAGTCACATATAGGGTTTTGCCTTGGCTAGACAGTGCACATTGTTCTGATATGAACAACTGCTTCATCAAGCCAATGCATATGCATCACTCAAGCACTTACATTCATCCACCCCCCCTCACACACACATTGTATGTATACTCTTGAATTTCTAAGCAGAAGTGCTAACAAGCACTCTGAATAAATCCCATTCAGAACATACGTTACAACACAGCACGTCCCCGAGTTGAAACTGAATAGAGCACAATGGCCTTTTGTGGTCATATTACTGACATACTAGAGGTGTGTGAGTGCTCTCAAAGACTATGATCCCTACTCATAAATTCTCTGTATTATTCATCAGGCCAAACTCACAGTTTTCTTCAATGGCTTTTGTTTATTAGCTTCCCTTAAGTGTTGCCAAACCCATATTTGAATGAAAATGGATGTGTTCCACATTGAAGTCATACCTTTTATTCATTTTTTTAGAAGATCAGAGAAACAGGAACAAATTAATAAGACTATGAAGATTAGACTACATCAGAGATGGTTGATGTTCTAGACCATAATTGGGCATGTGATTTTGTTTGAGATAAAAGTCTGTAATAAACTTCACAACACCATTACCAAGTACATTGATCCCCTATATCGGGACACCTTGTTATGCCACATTCATTTTATTAAGAAGTAATCTATAAAAAATTTGGGAAACTTTTTTGGTTGTCATAGTTACCATTATTTATTTATTTACTTATGACTTTTTGTATTATCATTGTAATAATTATTATTTTCATCATCATTATTACATAATAATATCTATTTATAATATCTGTTCCAAATAACTGTTTCTACTATATTCACCAGAAAACATATACCGTGTAAATAAGTATATACCGTTTAAATAAATATATACCGTTTAAATAAATGACGCTGTATTCCCAGTCCTTATTTTGATGACTCAGTTTCCAACCTTACAATTATATCAAGCACAAAGCAGAACTTGGTTTCCATCCCTGTAGCGTGGTGCAAGGCGATCAGCATCAGTGGGCATGCCGTAGTAGTAGTAGTGGTGATGGTGGTGGTAATGGATCTCTAACTTGGCCTTCACACCGCCGAGCTGCCTAACCATTTGGAATCAACCAATCACATAGAGCTGCATTCTATGGGGGGCTCCATCTCTGAGCTGACACTCCACGTTGCAGAGACTTTTTGTTTTCCACCAGAGACTGTGCTGGCCTCCTCTCCCTCTGTCGCTCCACATAATGATGTTCCTCAGTCTTACTGCTGATCACGAGGCACACACAGTGTCCCATGTTTCTATCTTCTCATTACACATGTGGCTGCTGCCTTTTTCGTATGTTTTTAGCACACACTTTGCCTTTTATTTAGATGGGACCTCGGAGGTTCACAGAAAATTAGTGGGAGACTGGAATAGAGAAGCATCAGGAGATTACCTCATGGTCGGGTTTAAGTTTACCAAGTTCAAAAATCATATTCTTTACACTAGCAGCTGGGAGATATTTCACAAAACCAGAGTAAAGAACAAGATACTGTAAGAATTAGGAAAGTGGCAAAAGTCAGGCCTGACTTTGCCCAGCCCTGTCAAGGTAACCAAGCTCAATTTGTAGTTGGATGCTCACATGATGTCATCTTTAAACACAATTACTCATGGTGGATATTAAAAACATGCAGTTAATAAACTAGTGTTAAGTACCCTCGCTTGATGCTGACAAAGAACTGAGAGACCTGAAACACAATATGCTCATTTACAATGTCTATGTACTAAAAAAGGCCATTTTCCCTATAAAACTAGGTCACATAGGTGGACCTTGGTTACATATTTGGTCACAAGGCTAAGTGTCTCTATGTTTTCAGAACATAGAGCAGGAGCTGTCTCTTTCTAGTCTGAGGCTGAAAATTACATTCAGTTTGTTCACATGGATTTGCATGCACCTAAGGCATGACAGGTTCATTGCATGTGCCACTTGTCAAATTATACAGTATGAAGGTGAGAGTTCTGGAGTCAGTTAGCATTCAATCAGGTAGCATGTATTAAAATGAGACATCACAGGGGCTTTTGGCAAAAAAAAATGTCCAGGCAACCAAATGGCTTTAGATCCTTGTGTATGTGTGTGTGTGTGTGTGTGTGTGTGTGTGTGTGTGTGTGTGTGTGATAACATTGTGCCAACAGTTAACAGAACTCATTATCTTGGTGAACAAAGTCAACTGTACAATGCTGGCAGTGTGACTGAGATGGTAGGAGTGAGCAAGCTGCCATATGCCTCCAACGAGATCTGGCAAACAATTCCAGTGTCCGAGTAGATCATTCTCTCTGGGTGTCAGCCAACTGCCTATAGTCATTTCACAACAACAACAACAACAAAAGATAGAAAAAAAACAACTGCAAAAAAAACCCAACCCTGTGCCTTTGCCATATGCGAAGGTCAGAGGAATGTGGGCTGCTGTCGCAACAGCTTTTTTCACATCTTAAAACTCAGCAGGTTTTAACTGAAATATTACACACCGTGAATCAGGCCAGTGATTCGGAATGAGGGAGAAGAAAAAGCGTGGCCTGTGCAAAGTGAATTTTTTGAAGGCCAGCGCTCAGTCACTGACCACAAAAGGCACACTAAGAACACGCAACGTCCCCATGAGAGCTATGAATGAAGAGGGAGATGGTTGAGATCAGCAAGGAAGGGCACACTAGTGGGGGCTTCTGCTGCAATTAAATTCTTTATGTCACTGTACTAATTCAAGACAGTTTGTGTCCCTGAAAAGAAGATCCAACCAAGTTTCAATGAAAAGGAGAAAACCATGCGAAGTTCAATTTATGTACACAGAGTTGATAATTTCTGCTCTGAATGCTGTGCATTAGGTAACCTCTGTTATTGCCAGGCATTTAAAATCCCAACCCACTCTGGCAGTGCCCTTGTTATGTAATATAGTTTATATGTAATATCATTGACAAAGTGTGTCAAATTGGTTTACATGTGTGTGAGGATTAAACACTGGAACATATTAATTAATTCATTAATTAATATTATTTCTGATGTCACTAATTTGTGGTAGGCTACATAAGGGTGATGTGAGCCTGTTATAAATATGACACTTCATTCATGTTTATGGCTGTTGTCATTAAGTGTCAATCTGTTTTTGTAATGTCAGTATCAAAACAATAAAGACTTCAAATGACAATGGCGATTAAAATGAAAACATGGAACATTGTGAACATCATGTGCATGTACATATCATAGAGATATTTTTCAGTTCAATTTAACCATAACACCAGAGTAGGGTACATCTGACCTACTTCCAGACCATGTTTGAGATGATCATTGTCACGATCTCTCAATGAGGAGGAAGGACCCTTAAGTGCCATATAAAGGACTAGTTCCAATGTTTACAACCTTTTTAAAAAATTAGTATTAAAATAAAATCCCACCTTGTGATTCCTCATCCTAGCAGCAGCACTCGAGCAGCAGGGCAAAGGGCTGATTTACCCTGGATGAGAATATGGTGCTAATGCTATGCTAATATTTATCCTAGCATGTGGCCCTCAAACAGCAGCAGGGCAATGGTTAGATTTACTCTGGATTAGATCCTCCAGTGTTAATATTGTCTGATTCATTGAGTCACTACATGCAGTATGGAAACAAAGTCTAACGATTTTGACAAATAAATTCACACACCATAATCATATGAAGGTACTATTTAGCTGAAATTATAAACCCTTCTCCAGAGCAAAATAAACAGGTACCAGTAAAACTTACTATAAATATAAATTTTATATAAAATATTCAATAAATGGTTGGCTGTATTCTTTAACTGATTCTAAAAAACTTGCCAAAGGTGAATACTCCTTTGCCATGGAAAAATGGTGATGCATGACGGTGATGGATGTATTGTTTCTGAAAAGGTAGTGAGGTTGGAGGCCTTCACTGATGGAACACCTGTGGCTCCTGAACATTCATTATCAGCACAATGAACTCAATCTTTCAGTCCTGTTCACTTCATTATCACGCCCCTCTTTCAGCCTTCCTTTCTCTCCTTCCAACCCACCCACTCTTCTCCGATGGTCATTTACTCGCGTTAGTCGCAAACATCCCCCTCTCCGTGTTCTCCTTCTTCACTGGTGTTGTGTATTTCACAATGCTAGAATGTCCACATGCCTTGCCTTAGAGGCCTGCACTCCCGCGGGTGTACCGCGAGACCTGCGGGACCCAACGCAAAACAGTGCAATGCGGGATACATTTTGAAAGCTCATCGCGGGTGCGGACAGGAGCGGGACTGCACTATGCGGGAGCGAGCGGCAGGATGATAAACTGCAGTCCCGCAAATACAATATGAGTGTAAAATAAAACATACAAATGATTAATGTAGTGTCTAGTATACATAATTTGTGCTGGATATTTTATTTACTGTTACTAAAATCTTTAAAACTTGCAGATGTAGCCTACGGGCATCGAATCGACATTGGTTGTTGGTTGGAAAGGGAGGTTTCCATCAGATGACTGAAATTCAATGTTGAATCAACATGGTGGACGGTCGTAGTGGTGTACCCGCGGGAGTGCAGGCCTCTAAGACAAACTTCAAAAAGTTCAGCCAATTAAAAGGCCTTTCAGTGAGATAGAAATTAAGCCAATGTCCCTCTTACAGGATTTTTACGGGCGGGAGCGGGACAAAATATTGCGGGCGGAAGCGGGAGTGAAAATTACAATTCTTTGCGGGTGCGGGCAGGAGCGGGACAGCACAATGCGGGTGTGGGCGGGAGTGGGACTGAGAATTCTGTCCCGCACAGACCTCTACCTTGCCTCATCTCCAAAGCACCTGACAGAGAGGCAACAGATGTCCCGAAGACAGACACTTGACTTTTTATTAATATCCGGTCACTGTCTGTCAATTGGCTGAATGTGCGACGCCAACATTTTCTCCGACTGTTATGTCGGGCTCTAAAAAAAAAAAATGCTGTCCCAGTACAGCTATTTTCATTCAAAAGGAAAAGGATGGATGACACACACACACACACACACACACAGATAATGTCTTTAGACAGTGTCCTCCGGAGAGTATACCCAGCTTGGTCTATGATTTAGGGTTTTGCCATTCTAAGCAAGCCACATTGACAGCAGCAAAGATGATGCAATGACAGCACTTTACAAATCTACACAGTAACCATGACAGCTGGGGCCAATGGGCTTAACCAGCAGGCCATAGTCAAACTCAATCTATTACATTACAGGCCATACATTTGGCAGTGCGACTCTTGTGATTTAGCTGTTAGGGCTGACATAAAGCACGCCTTAAGCATTAGTGTCCATGCTAATGTTTCCCACTGGACGCTGTGCTATGCGGGGACTAGCTGTTGGAATCGAAACATGCATAAGGATTCCCAGGACTTGTGGAAAGGGAGCCCCATAAGATCTGAGTTATTTACACTGAGATTGCCCCCATCCCTGCCTCGGCCAACCTGATCCTTCTTGCTCAGCCTGGCAATGTGCCGGCTTAGAGCCGGCAAGCATTCGGTAGAGTAATGTGGGCAGGACACGCAGGTATCCATGATGAAAGGTTGTGCCAAACGCCAAACACCAGGCGGACTTCTTTGCACGTGAAACCTCTCTGAAACCCACCAGTGCCAGCAGAAACTAGGAGGTTGAAAAAGCAACGTGTGCCACACAACGTCCCCGGATAGGCGTGGGTCTCTTCTCTAAATGTTTGACTGGCCTTTTCATGCTCTCTGATTTCAGCACTGTCAAATATTCTGTGTTGACATTACATATGGATTCACAGTCGCTGGGAAAAGAAATGACCTCCTTTTTGCCTTCAGTGCTCCATATCAAAAAGAGAAAAGGTAGCGCAGAGGCAATTCCCAGTGATCCAATTCATAAATAATGAAAAGCATTGCCAGGGTAGGTTTCACCTGTGCTTCGTTTGACCGCTTTCAAAAAAAAAAAGATGGGCCTTTAGCTGTCCAGGGTCTCATGGGCCATACCACACACACACACACACCACCACGACCACCAGCATGGGAGCCTCTCCAGGTCTGTGATAAAATGTTACTCTGAGACAAACGCAAGTGGCATCAAAGCTCCCATAAATCAGAGCCTGGCATGAAATGGCCGACGTCTCCTTGATCATACTGTATTGCACTGCCTACACAGCAGAGCTCCCCAACACAGAAAAAAAACAGAGAGATTTTTTCAAAGCTGTCATCAAAAGGCGTCACTTCATTAGCCTTGAGTTGTAAAGTAATCAGCAACTTGATAATCACAACATCAACAACAAACGGCAAGCCAGGCGATCACTTGAGAACTGATATACCTCTTTTTTTTTTTTACCCCCTCCCCCCCTGCAAAACCCAAAACATGACCTCTAAAGCTGATGAGATAATTAACCTTGAGCAATTGACAGCGCCGTAGACGCCCAAGCACTGGGGA
>JAGFZM010000029.1:1848728-1868475 GCA_017657215.1 Limnothrissa miodon
GTAAGCCTGTCACTCCGGGCCTACAACTGTCCTATGGAGTCTGGGCAGTGTTCAGTCATGGCTGGGAAGAACAGGGGTCAGTTCAGAGTCTGTCTGTCTGCTTGTCTGAGTGAGTAGTTCAATGTCCTCAGGTCACTTGAGCCATAGACAGAGCACTGCACTGGGTGCGTTTGATTTTCAAAAACAGTCCCTGAACCTCAAAATGAACTCAAAAGAATGTATACAGCCAACACACAGACAGTCACACACTTTCTCCCTCTCTCTCTCTCTCTCTCTCTCTCTCACACACACACACACACACACACACACACACGTGTGTGTGCTTAAGCAAAGAGAGGCTTCTTTCCAATACAAGATTACCTGACCTCTATACTTCAGCAATACAGATGCAATCCAAAAACTCACTCAGGCATTTCAGCAGCATGATGGCCCCCTCATGTATATTTACACACACACACACACACACACACACACACACATACACACACAACCCCTTGCAAACATTACAGTTAACGTGAATGCACTGTTGGCCTGGAGGAGCGAGGAGTGAGGGAGGGAGAAGATAAGGAAATAGGGCTGCGTGTAATGGCAGATGTGCACCAGAGCACCAGGAACAGATTACATATAGAGATCCCAGAGATTAGGACGAGGGAGCATAGGACTGAACCTGAAGCTGTCACTGCCTCAGAGCCAGATATTACATTTACGCCACGAGTCAGGTGAGTGTGTGTGTGTGTGTGTGTGTGTGTCTGTGTGTGTGTGCCTGGAGTCTGAGCATCCAGTTTTATCCTTGCACATATGGAATGAAATATAAATGTATGTATATATGTGTGCACTGTATGTGTATGTATGTGTATACAGTATGAATTAGGGCTGTGCGATTTCACTAAAAATCAAATTTTCAATATTGCAATTGTGATTTTTCAACCACAAGCACCAAATATGCAGTGGCGCCACCAGGGGGTGGCTAGGGGTGGCTACAGCCACCCCAGAATTATCCTCAGCCACCCCTTTGCCACCCCTAAGAAAATTTTAATAATGCATATTTGTGAAAATATAATGCAGACTAGATTATATTATCCACGATGTAAAAACAATTTTGAAATGGGAGGAGATACAAACAGCAGCGCTGCTTTTGCCATCCTCGCAAACTTCACATAACAACCCCCCTCCCCCGCCACCCATGAAACGTCTGCTCCTTGCGAGATCAACTAACGTTACCAGCCATCATAGACGTCCACCGGAAAAAAAAAGTGAGATATTTGCTCCTTTTTTGTCAATAATGTAAGTGCAGGGTTCCCGTCATTTAAAAAAAAACAACTATCAGTAGCTCTGGACCATCGGAAACCTTAATTTGCAGCCGTTTCTTAGAGCTTACAGATAGCATCAACGTTACAGTATGCAGGCAAGGAAACAAGTGTGAAGCTACGTTAATTGTGTGGCCGGAGACAAAATTGCTTTTATGGTGAAACAATGCTCTGATAAAACAATGCACACAGTGAATGACATGTTAGTTATAAGTACGGTTTTACAGAATGTTAACTCATAGGGACTTCATTACTTAGGCTATGTGCTGCATTCAAAACCAGCTTTGTCAGCAGCAGCCCAGCGAGGAGTGAGGTCAGTGGCAGTTATCAACGTTGTTGAGACGGCATAATTTTGATTTGGTTTCTTAAACCAGTCTACTGATAGATCTGACTTAATGTTCAGTCGCTGCCAATCTCGTTCCAGATACAGCCATGATTAGAAAACAGATTAGCCTACCTTGTTGGATCTTGTCCACATACACACAATCATAATCCAAAAAGACGATCAAAAACATCAAATATAACGCAGGAATGTACACCTTTTAAGATGGGGTGTCACGTACACACTACAGAATAGGGCATTGGAACTAACTGGATATTCAGGCTGCTAAATTAGTAGCCTAACAATATGAGTTTGCTGAGATGAAGATCAGAATAGGTAAGCACGCTGGTTTATTTTATTATTGCAACTGGTTGGCTTAACAAGTTTTGTTTAAATAGTAGGGTAACGTTCAATTATTACCCTATGTGCCATCATAAGCCCTGCAGTGGCCTTTTTCGTGTACACTATGGTCGACTTTTTGTAATCCAGGGAAGTATGACCTGTCTGCCACCTAATGGCAAAAAACTTAAACAAAATTAGGCTTCTCATTCGTTCCATTGGGCTGTTGTTTAGAAGACGCGCCCTTGTAGGCCTACTCGACAATGGCGCTTTTAATCTTGCATTTCAGTGAATATGGACTGTAGGCTAACTTTAACTCACATTAGGTCTAGCCAAAATGTGTGCTATAAGAATCGCAGAACAATATTTTTAATGAGAGAAAATTAAGATGCATGTGTATACGCTGCAACAAGAGATGTATATGCGTGAGCAAAGTTGTGCCGTGAATTTTCCGCTCCATAGCGCCACCGAACTCGTGCAGATTCGGTCCCCCTCAAGGTCAAACTGCTTCCTACGCGCCTGATGTCACACAGTGGCAATTTTCAGTAGTACAGTAATACATGAATATGCATATGCCCACGAGTGAAATTAACGTTGTTAATTACGTTTTTCATGCTAGCTTTGCTAAGCGGGAATGTTATTCTACCATAGCTAACTAATGCGAAATGGCTATGTGAATCTGCCTAGGGTGATGATGAAAAGAAAACGGGAAATATTATAAACAGGATTGTATTTTTGAGTGCTATATTCAAGAGATAATAGCAAAAGTCATTGAATACTGACCTGCACCTAATATCTTGTATACATCATTACATTATCAGAGTCTATAGCATTAAATTTTATGATGGACTTTAGTTTGGTATGCCACCCTAAGATTTGCTCTGGCCCCCACTAGCAACCCCTAGAAAAATTTTCTGCTGGCGCCGCTGCAAATATGTTCCATTAATATGCATATTTGTACACAATGTCTAATTAAAAATAGAAAATGAACTACTCATTAATCAGCATATTTTTATTCAAGAGAATATCTTGTTGTGTTGAACCCCAGTCCTTGTTTAACATAGTGCAGAGTGTAGCTAACAAACAAGTCTATGCATTAAGTCAATGCAGTTACAAAATTGTCATTTTCAAAATTGCGATTATATTGCAAATGCGATTAATTGTCCAGCCCTAGTATGAATGTATGTGTATGTGTGTGCGCATGTGTATTCTGTATGTATGTGTGTGTGTATGTGTGTACTGTATCCGTTTACTGTATATGTGTGTCTATATTTGTTTCTACATCACTGCAGGTACTACAGGTGTGTAAGTACAAAGTGATGCTTTTTGCATGTCTGTGTGCACTGTGGCAAATGTGTATTTTGTCATGTTTTCCATATGTGTTCATGTGTTTTTTCAGCACTCACGTGTGTGTTCTTCCTATACATGTGTGTGTGAGTGTGTGTGTGTGTTCATCCGTGTGCCATGGGCATGCGCTTTTGTCTGCGCTCTGCCAGAAACACTTTCCGCCCGGCTGCCTTTCTTTCTCTCCCTCTCTCTCTTCCAGCTCTCCCATGCCTACTGCGAGCACCCAGGCAGGAAATGACACACCACCCCTGGATCCCAGTGTATTCAAATCTCCTCCAAATGCATTCATCAGGCTCTACTGTGCCATAGCAACTTGCTTTCTCTAGCAACACACCCTGGGAGCGCGGCTCACTTGCTCACTAGCTCACCCCCCCACCCCTTCTTTTCTTGCTGCTTCAAAGAGTTTAGAATAACCAGTTTTTATCTCCACGGAAAATCACTGGCAGCGGCTCCATCTGTGTTGGAGGAGGCTTGGCTTCCTCCGCGGCAGGAGTAGTATGAAAATAAATAGCAAAAAAAGTTGATGGAAAATAATGAGTTTACTGGCAGAGCAAGGAATGGTCTCCCATGATAAGCGTGGCAAACCCCCGAAATGCTTATTTCGCGCACAAGTGTGCGACACGGTGGATTTGTCTCCGAGACTACTTTTTTTCCTTCTCTTGCTCCGAGACAGGATTCCTTCTCGTTGCTTTGTCTGAGCTTTTTATTATCCAGCTAAAGCGCCTTTTTTCAGCTGCTGCTGTCGTTGTTGTTGTTGTTGTTGTTGATGATAATATGGCTGGTGCAGAAACCCGTAAATACACAATTGTTTAATTATGTGATGTGGTGTGCTTGAGAATATCAGGCCTCCGCGCTGATGCACTGTAGTCCCATCACACAGGGCTGTGTTTTTTTGTAGAAGTGTGTGTGTGTGTGTGGAGAGAGGATCATAAAAGCATTCATTTTTAATGCTAACACGTCACACATCAGCGGAACAACAAAGAACATGAAATCACAGCAGGAACGCGAAATGCCACCCAAATAATCCAGCAATCCTGACAACTGTCATACCAAAGTCTAAGTTATTACAGCAACGTGTAAGGGTCTGTGTCTTCCTGACATTTGTTAAGAACTGACTATTAAACTTTTTCATTCCCAGGACCAGTCACCCAGACATTTACCCAAGGCTCAAAGCATCATGGGAAAATGTCAGAGGAGACACAGTGAATTCCAAAAGAAGGAAAGAGACATAATAGTGAATAGGCTCCTGCTTAGGGCCCCAATCCCCATCACATCCCTGCTGTAAGCTGAGCCCCCACACTGACCTCAGATCAGTTCAGTAGGCCAGCTGGGGATCAACAGACTGCCTTTGAAAACACACCACCTTCTGTTACATGTGTCTGTGTGAATCTGATAGAATGAACAGTGCACTCTACTGACTCACTACATTCACCATGTGGAGCATCTCAGCATCGACAACCACTAACCCAAGACAAGCATCTTAAACACCCTTTACTAAAGAGTACAGTATAGGGGTCAACTTGTTTATACTGTTAAAACACACACATACACACATACTGTATATAATATGCACACACCATCCCAAGACAAGCATAATTAAGGCCTCAGTGAGTACAGCCAGTGAGTACAGTGTACAGTACAGTCTTTGAGACACACACACGCCGTCCCCAAGCTTTCCTAATGCCTTCAAACCCCCACCTCTATATTAGCCCACACACACACAGTCACAAGCACACACATACACACACAAACACACACACACACACACACAGCCCCAAAGTTGACAAGTTAAGGGCAGACTGGAAGTATGAGACATGCGGGTTCATGCATCTGCGGCAGTGACACCAGCAGAGCGATGGTGGCGAGAGAAGAAAGGAAGAAAAGAGCTGAGACACTCAGCTGAAATAAACACCGATGCAACCCTCACATCCACCCAACCCCCCACCCCTCCTCCTCAGAAGATAGAAGAGGCTGTGGTTGTGACTGATGCTGCCGCCGACGTTGACAATGCCACCTTGAGCGAATTCTTATTGCGGCACCCAACCTGAAAATAGTTTGGTGAGTGAACGAGTACGCAGTAATTTTCAGCCTGTGGCTGATAGAAGGTTTTGGCTTTTCTGGCACCGTGTGGTTTTTGTTTCATTTCATGCGCGATGCTGCACAACATGGTGGCTCTGATCTGCTGGCGCTATCAGGACCTCTCTCTCTTGTTTGTCTGTCTAGTAGCTTGTTAGCTCTGTTTTTTTCCATCCCACTAAACTGATTTGGTCTCCAGTGCTCTCTCTCTCTCTCTCTCTCTCTCTCTCTCTCTGTCTATCTATCTCTTTATCTGTCTGTCTCTGTGTTTCCTTCCCTCTGACTTGACAGTGAGCAAAATTCATGGACTCAATTAAAGCTCCACACAGGCAGTAGCATGTAACAAGCAGAGTTGAAAGAACACACAAAAGTTGCCACTCAAGACCTGGATAAACAAACACATACACACACAAACACACACACACAAATACGTTCAGGCTGCCACTCATGACTTGATGTCAACAGAAAGAGAGAGAGAGAAAGAGAGAGAGAAAGATATTTTACAGGCACTGGGGAAAGAGACATGCACATACATGCCTACCCACGGCCGGATCAATGCACAGGCTTTATATGGCTTCAGCCTAGGGGCCCCCGCCTCCCAGGGGGCCCCCAATTGGTCAAAAGAAAGAAAAAAATTAATATCCATTGGATCAAAATAAACATTTAAATAAAGCGGGCGCTGATTGGCAAATCCGCCTTCAGTATATAAACGAAAGATGCACGTCACAGTTGAACAGCGATATTAACAGAGACGAATGATATCTAGGCATATTATCTATCTAGGCAGACCCGGCGCCAAAAACAGAGGACGGGCCTTGCATTGCTTTGGGGGTGGGGGGGAACCAAATATAAACGCATGCGAGATAAATGCATTCACTATGCGATAAAGTAAAGATACATCAAGAGCTAATTTTATTTTGAAATCGTAGGCTAACAGCCTCTAACACACAAAATGCTAGACCATAGCATTATCTCACCTGATAATCCAGCTCGTTTTAGTGTTTGGCATAGGCTACTTAAAAAAAACAACTGAACGATTTGTTGTGATTACTGTATAGTTGTTGAAACAGCTCCGTACGCCTATATCTTTTTTCCCTTTTAAGATAGCATTATCTAGGCTATCAACACGGTTTTGAGGATTAGACAGCCATTACGGCTGTAGCATGGGGGCGCGCGAGCATAGCACCTACAACTTCTGACAGAACTTTTGATGATGAGAGTGAACTTAACTCCAGTCCACCGAAACATGGGCATATCACTGCATAACCCCAATAAACCATGAATATATTGTAAGAGCAGGCTGCTTCGTAGTAAAAACGTGTCTTACCGGCTTGCAGTTAGCAAGAGCTTTTCTCCCTGTTGAGCTGGCTCAGTGTCGCTGACATCATCATTCATGTAAAATGAATCTGCACTAGATTATAAGGTCTGACGGCAAATTCAACCGCGGTCAACTGCCAACAAATGTCCAACTTTCAACAACACAAACACTCCATTTACTTCATCCTTCTCCCCATGATGCTCCAGCTCAGGGATAGCCTACGGAATGCACTTGACACGTCAAAAAATCAAAACGTGAAATGATTCGGCCGTGTTCTAAAATAGATATGTGATTAAATTAATATTTGTTGTGTATTAAATATGATGCTAAATATTGGTAGTGACCATTTTGTCTTTCCAAAATACTGCTCGGGAATTTACAAACCTACTCACTTGGTATAGGTAATAAATGTTCAGTGAAATTACGCATGCCACCATGAACATGGGGTTTGTGCGTGGGCGAGGGGGGACCTACAGCAAACTGTAGCCTAGGGGCCCCTGGTCATGTTGATCCGGCCCTGTGCCTACCATCTCTGTATCAGAGCTGGTTCTCCAGAAGGCAGCGAGACTTATTGGGACTGCGCTTTGACTGTAGTGTGGTGCTCACGGTGCTAAAGGGAAATGCTCCCCCTAGTGATGGCAGTGGGCATTGCCTCAGGACAGCCCTGTAGACAGATGCCAGACATGGGCACTGCACTCCTGTGCACATGCCAGCACTGGCGAACAAGAGATAGAGGAATAGAAAGGGATAGAGAGGGAAGGAGGGAGGGAGAGATAGATGGATAGGGGGATGGTAAAGGAGGTGAACGAGAGCCAGGGATTGCCTGTGCCAGTCATGCACACGTAATCTGAACTTTTCACCACAGAATCAGTCATATGCACACAGCCCCTCTCAAACACACACACACACACACACACACACACACTGAAGTGTCTTTAAATAAGGTGCAGCAACATTGAAATGTGCACAACAGTGTTTAAAAATAAATAACATCTGACGAAGTCGGGCATGCAGAAGCAGCGAAAACAAAAACTCCCTTAAGAACCCTCAGCCAGTCTACACAATTAAATCAGTGATGCTTGTCCGTGGTGCAGAGCAGAGAAGGGGAGCCCAGCCCAAAGACTCCTGGGCTGGTGAGGCTTTTTGTTTTTGAGTTTGTGTGTGTTTGTATGTGTGTGTGTGTGTGTGTGTATCAGTTCTCTCTCCCTCTCTCTATCTCTCTCTCTTTGTCTCTCTTTTTCCTTTGGATGTGGTTGTATTGGCTATGTATGATGAATGTCGCAGCTGATTTAATCCGCAGCTTTCTCAATATCATCACTACCATCATCATCATCACCACCAACATCTTCATCCTCACCATCCCCCTCCCCCACCTCCCTATTATGCACCAATTTGAAATAATGTGGCCATGAAAGCAAATGGTCTGTGTGTTTATCCTCTGCGTCAACTCCACAACTGAGCTCCCAGGTTCATTTTCTGGCCACCTGAACACACGTAATAATGATCATTCCCAGTCACAATTCAGTTTGAGTTTTTGGAGGGATCAGCCCCAATCACGCCTCAGATTAAGAGCCCTCACTGCTGCCGCTGTTCAGCGGGTATTTAACCAGTTGCGTTCAATGTAAAACGTGCATCCTCCATCTGTTCTCTAAAACCCAACTTTTTAATCTGGCTTTCCTGTCCCCTTAACCTTATATCTTCCTGCTGCTGTAGATAAAATTCTCAATGCTTGAGTACTTGTGGCCTTGTCTGTATAGGTTGGTGCTTTCTTAATGTGCCTGATTTTCTCTCTACAACCATTTGACTTTTAAAATTAGGGCTGTCAAACGGTTAAAATTCTTCTAAAAACGTGAGTCGCCCAGAGAAAATGGTTGAACTTTTGAGGTCGCGTTTTTATTAACAATGGGCGTTATGCTCTTAACCGTTTTGTTTTTGGAATGGTTGAGACACAGTAGGCTTTTTTGGAGGTGAAAAGCGTGTTCCGTGTGAACGGCCCCTAACGTGTTAGCTTTGACAGCCCTGTTTGAAACAGTTTGAAATATGCTTTACAAATAATTATTACTTCCAGTCAAATCTGAGTCATAAAGACTCGTCATCAAAGTAGTCTGGCTATGACTGACAGACTGAGCATAATCCAGCGGGTGGAATGAGTGGTTGCCTCTGCAGGCAATATTAACCTGACATGCCACTTCTAAGTTACGTCTGGGCGATCAGTTGGAGCAATGTCATTGGTTTAACCAAATGTAGGAAAACAACAACCCAAGTTGGTTCTTTCCCAGAAGTACCTGCACAGCAAGGACAATTTGCTTCCTCTAGGATGCATCTAGAGCTTCAAAATACAGTACCGGACTGAGGACCAAAGAGCATGGAGCAAAATGCTCTGTGGGCCCTTCACACTCAGCCTCTTTACGGGAACAGGAGCCTTCCTGAGGGTTTCTAAAGGGATGAAAGCTGGATGAGTAAATGTGTAAAAGCTGGATGTGTAAAGGATTGAAAGCTGGATGTGTAAAGGGGGGAAACCTGGATGTGTAAACGGGTGAAACATGGATCTGTAAAGGGGTGAAAGATGGATGTCTGAAGGGGTAAAAGATGGATGTCTAAAGGGGTGGAAGCTGGATGTGTAAATGGGGGAAAGCTTGAAGTCTAAAACTGGATGTCTCCAAGGGTGAAAGTTTAAATAAAAAGTTAAATGGCAGCATCCCTCCACTGCGGCACAGAGAAGCTTCGACAACAACAGCAAAAGTAAGGCAGAGGAGGGGAGTCTGCTGTTGTGTCGCACACACAGAGGTGTAGTACAGTAGTATGTTGGTGAAGTAGTATGCAGTCATGGTGCCCTCTTGGAGCACACAGAGATTAATCTCCATCTTGCCCTTGATGAAACTCTCTCTCTCCTGGGATTCTTGTTCGAACACATTGCCGCTGTGACGCCCTAGGTTCGGTATGCCTTTGCCACGCCACAAATCATCATTTTAGTGTGAGCTGGGCAAGTCTCATTTAAAATCCATTATGTCTTCATATTGACAGGGCAAAAATCAGATACGACTTAAATGAGATTCTCCCTGAAGATAATTAATATTGCCAGAGTCCTAGACACTCAGCAAAAGTGTGTATTCATAATTCATGTTTTATATAACTGACTTACTTACTTTCTTTCTTTCTTTTTCCCCTGTCTGGAGATTATACAATGAAATGATAATCTATTCATTGTTGAACGGAGACCAGAAGGTAAGTTTAAAAAAGCTAGCTTTCGCATAATTCCTCTTTTGCTAGGCATAATGACTTAAGTTTATTTATTCCATAATGTTTAAGAATTACCCACTAAAAGAACTGAGAGCTGGTAGGCCTTAGGCATCTTGCACTCCAAAGGGAGGCTAAAAGCGTGGCGTCAGACTAAACTATTCCACATTAGAACAGAGAGCCAGATTGGCTCTGCGGAGAGGGAGGAGGGCAGGAGCGGAATTCATTAGCAGCTTTCTGTCTTGCAAACGGTTTGTGCCAATAATCAGAGTCTTTGTAGTGAGAATTAGGGTCTATCAAACATAACCTGTGCATTGGAATTGAATTAAGATTGTTGTCCCCCCCCCCCCCCCCCCCTCGTCTCGGAGGGATCTGTGAGAATACGCAGGCACTTTGTGATAGCAGCTCTGTTCTGAATCTAACAAGGAGATTTGGCAGCGCTCAGGCCCTTTGAGCCGTGCTCACTGTGCTCTGGTGCTCTGCGTCACAGGGAGGTGCATCGCCAGCGACATCACCACCATCATCATCATCATCTTCATCTTCACCCTCAGCCTAATCCTCCTTTATTTTTTCATCATCATCTTCATCATTACCCTCATTATCATCACCATCATCATCATCTTCACCCTCAGCCTAATCCTCCTTTTTTGTGTTATCATCATCTTCATCATCAGCTAGTGCTCTGTGTCACAGGGAGGTGCTTCGCCAGCCCCATACACACCATCGCCATCATCTTCTTCACCCTCAGTCTGATCCTCCTCCTTTAACTTTTCATCATTATCATCATCATCATCATCATCTTCACCATCAGCCTATTTCTCCACTGTTATGATTTCTTCATCATCATCATCATTATTACCACCATCATCATCATCTTCACCATCAGCGTAATCCTCCTCCATTATGTTATCATTACCATCATCATCATTATTATCATGTTCATCATCAGCCTAATCCTCCTTCTTTATATTATCATAATCTTCATCTTCACCATAATTATCACCATCATCATCATCATCAGCCAAATCCTCCTTCTTTATGTTACCATCATCATCATCATCACAGAGGACTATCACATCATCTCTGTCTGACCTCCCTCACCAGATCTCAACTCCAGTTGTGTCATCTTAACACCAACTAGTTCAATTCAATTCAATTTTATTTATATAGCGCATTTTTACAAAAGGCATGTCTGAAAGCGCTTAACACAAAGAGGCCCAGTGAGCAACAGGGGCAAGAAAAAACTCCCTAACAGCGTTTTTTTTTTGTTTTTACTTGTTATGGTAAAGGAAGAAACCTTGGGCAGTTCCGACGGCTCAAGGGGCTGACCCAACTGCCTAGGGCAGGTTTTCAGTCTCTCAGTAAAGACATACACACACATACACACACACATACACACACACACACACACACATGCACACATGGGCCTGTGCAAGAAACAGAATGAGAGACATATCGGATGGAGGGGGGAGGAGAAGAGAAGAGAATAAGACTTGTCAAGAGAGATATGGTCGAGGAGAGAGCGAAAGAGAGGAGAGAGGACACGATGAGTCAGAGAAATAGAAAGCAAGGCATACAGTATGTTGTGCTGTATGTTGTGGCATACATGTGTCTGGCATATGTATGTAAAGGAAATGAGACGGAGAAGCTGGAGGTAGAAGGAGGTGGAGTGGCAGGGGAAAGAGAAAAAAACGAGTAAGAGAGCACGGTGAATAGGAAAGACAGAGTAGAGATGGAAAGACAGAGAGAGGTGAAGATGCGAGGTGAAGTAAAGCTGCCAGGGAACGAGGGAGGGAGAAAAAGAGCAAGAATAAGAGAATAAAGAAAGAGGGGAAACCACAGAAAGAGAGGGACATAACAGGTATCATTATGGCATTATAGCTTCAGGTGAAAGAAGGAGAAAGGCCTGTCTTTATTTGGAGGGTCAGGTGATCCATGCCCCAGCAGAGTCATACGTGTGTGTGTGTGCGTGTGTGTGTGGGTGAAGGAGAGAGAGAGAGAAAAAAGGGCATTTTAAGCAGGGGTTACTGCTTTGTCAGTGAAATGAGTCTCGGAGCTGCTGACACTGCTGTAGGCAGACTCCTCCATAAGTTTGCACTGTGACAGATTTTCTCTCTCTCTTTCTCTTTCAGTGTATGAGCGAGAGAAAAAGATAAAGAAAGGAAGAAAGTGTGTGTGTGTGTGTGTCAAGGATCAGTTATAATTCCTTGCATTTATACATTTGAGATATGACTGAGGGAC
Source organism: Limnothrissa miodon (assembly GCA_017657215.1). Taxonomy (NCBI): domain Eukaryota; kingdom Metazoa; phylum Chordata; class Actinopteri; order Clupeiformes; family Clupeidae; genus Limnothrissa; species Limnothrissa miodon. Next base: position 1,860,916 of record JAGFZM010000029.1, read on the forward strand.
CTTATGGGTCTGCTACTGCTTGTTGTCTCAATATTGCAAAGGTCCATGAATTGTTTCACTTTAATTTCCACTGTGCCAAGCCAGCATGTGTGCGCGCAAATGTGTGTGTGTGTGTGTGTGTGTGTGTGTGTTTTTGTGCATGTGTGTGTGAGTGACAGTTGACACCGCTGACACGGGAGAGGCCACAAAGTAATCACGTTTCATTACTGGACTTATTCGGCCTCTCCCCCCTGCTTTTTAAGTTGTCCTTTCGCAAATGCCACGTCACTATGGCAACAGCTGGGAGAGAAAGACAGAGAACAAAAGAGACAGAAAGAGAGAGAGAGAGAAAGAGTTGACTGTAGCTCATTTCATATTTGCTCTGCACCAATCCAAAGTATGATTTAAAGCAGTGTCCCTTTGATCTGACTCTGTCTCCTCCCCCACCTGGAGAACATCCACAATCACAACTATACCTCTCTCTCTCTCTCTCTCTCTATCTATCTATCTGTCTCTCTCAATCACTCTCGTCTTGCCCTCTCTGCATATCTGCGTTAGTGAGAAGACTGGAATCCTATATGCTCACATTCCGACCAAAACCAGGTAATGGGCCCCAAATGGTAGTTATGGTAGTCGTTCGAGAGAGACCAACAGACGGCTCATTGACGAAGGCGCAGACAGAGAGTGGCACTCACAGCTAACTCCATTATTTATACCTTCTCATTTAGGGACAGAGAAAGAGAGAGAGAGAGAGAGAGAGAGAGAGAGAGAGAGAAACTTCAGGGGTCCATTGGAAGAACAATAACTTTCAAAGAAATGGCAAGATCGGGAAGAGAGAAGGAGAGAGACAGAGAGAAATCAAGAAAGAGGTGGTGATGGTGGCGTGTGTGTGCATGTGTGTGTGTTTGTGTGTGTGTGTGTCTGGGGTATAAACGTAATGGCAATCTTGAGTTTTTCGAAATAGACAGTAGTGTCTGGAGACCTCATCAGAAAGCTTTGTCCAAGTTTATGGGGTGCTCTCTGTTTGACCCCGACTGAGTGTTCAGCCTCTCCTGCCACGGTCAGGTCTTTATTTAGTGAATGGAAGAGGAAATGTGGCAGTGTGTGTGCGTGTGTGTGCCTAGTTTAGTCTGTTACACCTTTGTGAGTGTGTGTGTGTGTGTGTGCGTGATTGCATTCATACATCTGTGTGCTCCTAGTACCTTTAGTCTTTTACACTTGTGTGTGTGTGTGTGTGTGTGTGTGAGAGAGAGAGAGAGAGAGAGACAGTGTGTGTGTGGTATAACCCTGGTGGTTGACCGTCACTGTCACAGGACACAGTGGAGTCTAATCTCTGACCAAACAGGAAGACAGGACACATGTATGGTAAACTGTCATTAAGGTGTGTGTGTGTGTGTGTGTAAGGTAAACACTCATTAAGGTGAGAGGAGTGATAGTAACGGAGGCCAAACCTGGGTCCACGGACGCTCCACAAACACACCTATTAATCTGGCTCTCATTAAGAAAGGCATTACAACCCAGCCTAGAGAATGATTTAGAAGCCACACTATCATCATACTATGCATTATAGTTAACAATAATCTGCTATCATTCTATATGATATACTATACTATTGAGTGCCGCACTTAACTGTTCTAAACATGCTGGGCCATAATCATGTGATGAACGAACCACACACATTGTGTCCCAATTACCCTGGCATGTAGGCCCTACACGACACGTTTACAAAAAGACAGCCGCCATTAAATATTTATCAGTAGCCTCTAAACAATCTCTGCTGTATTAGTCACATGTGTCGACTTCTGTGGTTTTTGTTTTCCTTTTCTGCGTGCGCTCTTGAAAGACTAACATCTAGCTCCACACACAGGGGGGGAAAACACAAACGTATAAATACTTTTCATCCTTTCTCTGTCTTTCTCTCTCTCTCTCTCTCTCTCTCTTTCTTTCTCTCTTCCTCTCTTTTCCCTCTGCTTCTCCCGCTCCAACTCATCACGTTTACCAGAGGTAAATATCAGACTGTGAGAGTGTCTCTCGCATTTCTCGAATTTATTTAACACGCTATTTCTCTGGCGGCTTCTGCCGCTTGTCTCTTTTTTTTGCTGCGGAGGGAGAGAGACGCTGTAGAGACGTGGGGAAGTTCAAAGTCATGTTCGTGCCTCGGCTGAAACCGTTGCGTCGGCCGTCTGTCAACCGAATCTGGAGCCGCACATCGAGCAGAAGATGCTTACACAATTCGTTTTCCATAATGTAGGCATTTAAGAGAGTTATCATCGTAAAAATCTAAATGGGAAATAAAAAAGTGGGCTCGGTTGGCAAAGTTAATGCGGCGAGTCCCAATTTTATGGCTTTATAAGGCCTTACTGCATAGATAAACTGCCAGATCGTTTCAATTAGACAATGTGTTAATTGAGTGCAGGTCCTGGGGTAGAATGTGTCAACATTAGTCGGCGTCAGCCAGTGAATTATTCTGCATCAATCTTTCATGCATAACACCCACTGTCACTTGGACTGCTCAGTCACTCCCATCACTCTCCCTTTATGTGTGTGTGTGTGTGTGTGTGTGTGTGTGTGTGTGTGTGTGCGCGAGCGATTGACTGAATGCACGTAGTAAACGTAATGACCAACCTCACTTACGACCGAGACCCCCACCTTTCCCCTCACTCTCCCCCACTTCGCCCTCAGTCTTCCTTTAAGGGGATGGGGAGGGCTGGGTTAAAGACCCCCCCCAGACCACCTGTGAGTGTCACTCCCAGGGCACCCTTATTACTCTAAACGCACAGCGCACACCAGCCGACTGCGCCGGGAATGCGAACTGTCACATTACATGGCTATATTACCGAAGGAAACCTCCGCCTTCGCCCAAAGGAGTGTGGTTGGTTGAGGGGGGGGGATTTTGCACGCTTATAACGCAAATGGAGATGAAACTAAATCACGTTTGACACTCAGTTATATCAGCCTAATTAACGTGGCGCCAGATTGCGTGATTTGTCGACACCCTTGTACTTGGAGTAGGATCAGTGCCCAAGCGTATGATTGCTCTCCAGTCCCCCTTGGGCTTCCTTCTCCCTCTCTCTCTCTCTTTCTCCCATTCTCAGTCTTTCACACACACACACCATCACTCTCTCTCTCCCTCGCTCTCTCTTTCACACACACACACACACACACACACACATACATACTCTCACACCCTCCCACGCTCGGCTCAACAGAAATGGCACTTCAACAACATAATAAGTTGTAATGAGAGCCTGGGATTGAGAGGTACTAACTTTCAAAGGGCCTACATCCAACGAGTGATCCTATTCTCTCACACTCCTCCCCATCCCTCTCTCTCTCTCTCCATCTGCGTCTCTCACTGTACAGAGACATTCACTCGCTCAGTGTACAAAGGCAATTTTTTTTTACCCACTGCTTCCCTTTCAACTCGACTCCAAAGTGAAAACCCTTCCGGACAAAGACACACACATCCTGTTTTTGACTTCTGCCGTTCACATTCATCCCTTCCCAAACAGTGCAAATTAACAAATCACCCCCTTCACCACCACCACCACTACCACTGAGACAGCTGTCTGACAGACAAGAGACAAAGACTGACTCACAGAGAGAAGAAGAGAGACTGACTGAGAGAGGAGAAAATGGGAGAGATGAGGACAGAGAGAAAGAGAGGAAGGGAAGAAGAGTTTAAGCCTCCCTCGGTTAAAAAAAAAGGCAAAGGGAGGGCCTTTGGCAGGACAGCGCCATCTTGGCATGCGAAGATAAATTCGCCGGTGCAGTGTGTGGCGCGCTGCCACTGATCGGCACTTCCTCGCCGGAGAACAAGGGCCCGGGAAAACAAATTTGTAAACATTAATTAGGCTAAGGGGTGGGGGAAGCAAGCCCCCATGGATGAGTAAATAATTTATGACATCCACTCACTCACTCACTCACTCATTCTCTCTCTCTCTCTCTCTCTTTCTCTCTCTCTCTCTCTCTCTCTCTCTCTCTCTCTCTCTCTCTCTCTCTCTTTCTTTCTCTTGTTCTAGCAGCCATACCACACTAGATAAACAAATAATACATACAAAAAGATGAGAGGGGAGGGCGTTTAGCTTTGGAAGCCATTAGTGTCGCTAAATGGTAGTTAAGAGCCTGGAGCTTTCTGATAGGCAGTAGGCAAGTCAAGAACAGAATCTCCATTTGCCTTCCAAACATTATCAGGGGCATCCGTGGGACAAGAATAGTCTACTAATGCAGCAGTCGCTCATGCACCACACACACACACACACACACTCTCTCTCTCCCTCGCACATACACACACACAAACACACGCACACACACACATACATACACACACACACACACACAAACAAACACCTCCCTCAATTCATCTTCCTCTTTTTCTTTGTGGCAAAAGCCACAAATCAGAAGGGCATTTCGTGGGCGTGAGTCTAAAGGATTTGACCCTTTGGCCTTGTTTCACTTACTCCCAGGTGGAACGAGAGCAAGGGGTTGGCCATGAACCATCACTTAAAGGCTAGTGTCTGCAAACAGTGTCGACCAGATGTGTTACTCTGACTCACAGGAAGCAGGGTGTGAACACAACACCAGAAAGGTGTGAACAGCACCAAGGTCACAGCTCTGGTACCAGCAGAAAAGAACACGTTGCGGATGAGTGAAAAGGGTACAACAGCATTTACATTCACTAACCCACATTTACTGTATGCATTAAGCAGATTCTTTTACCTAAAGCAACTTACATTTAGCAAATTCAAGACCATTTTCCCCCGAAGCAACTTGGAGGTTAAGTGCCTTGCCCTTGCTTCCCTAGGGTGAAGTGCCATGACCTTTGAACCTGGCTACTCAGGTCCCCTTACCTTCACACCAGCACCCCCCTATTGATCTACTGGTAGCTCATTGGTTTATGCTGGATTCAAATGTCAACCAATATGTGTGCTGTTGGTCTAAATGTTAGTGTAGTCACCCCTGATGCCCCTGTGCATTGTGCCCCTATAGAAAAGGCCCTCCATATGCACGAGCTGTGGGGTAAACTGGCATTTAGTACCACAGAGACTCAGGATAAACACTGGCACCTCCACTGCCATCCAGAGTGAGAAAGGGGGGGGGGGGGGGGAAGGGATTAACTTAACTAGCGTTATGCTGTAATTGGCTTTATATTAATTGTTAATGGCTAAATGGAAATGTGGAGCATTCAAATATAGACTTGTATTGTGTCTGTTGGCACACTTGTGGGCTGGAAGGCCCACTGGGTGCTTAAGCTACATCCTAGACGGCATCCTGTCATTGACTTGGCACTGTGCGCCGCCACAGCATGTGTTCCCTTATAGTTTGAGACACAACAATGTGTAACTGTAATGGATGCCAGCTAACCGTGCAAATCTCCCTCCCGACACCTCAAGTCTACAACTTAGTTGCTTGACTGGCAGCCCGGGCTTTGCAGTCGACTGGCTAGCACCATTGAAAGTTGCTGTAGGGTTGTGGGTTCAAGACCAGAGCTGGAATGTGTGGGATGACCTTGTTTCCATTACAACCGTTCCAATAGCCCCCTTTACTGCAGTGGGGAAGCCCGCTAAGGTCTCCTGTACATAAACAGGACTGCAAGCTCTCAGACAACAAGCATGAGACCCGCAAGTTTGACTGCCTTCACACGACTTCACACCACGCCTCCAATCTTCCACATGATCTGCCTAACTCTCGCCTGATTCATGTAAGCGCCTGCAAATCTCATTGTCTCATTAATATCCATTGCTGAGTTTTGAGAGAGAACGGTTTACGAGAGAAATAACTTCAAAGGTACAGAAGGCTTAAAACTGTATACTGTGTGTTTCCCCATCTAACAATTGCGCTAAAATGCAGATCAAAAGTGTATATATGCTAGTCTTCTTCAATGCAAGCCAAGTAGACTGAGTTTTGAGTCGGCTATAAAAATAAAGTCATATTTACTTTGAACGAAACGCATTAATGGACGTATTTGCCTTCATTTGTTTTCCATGAACACAACCTCAAACATGTAGGCTGGTAATTTATTCATCTAGACTGTGAATAAAACAATAGACAAGGATACAAACGTTAGCCTTGAGTGTAGACACAACGTTTCAAAAATGGCATGACAGGTAGTGAAAATGACTTGTGTGATATCTACCGATGAATGCGCTATAAATAATAAAAAATAAATAATGTGGGCTATTTTTCAAGTGCACCGTTTTTTGTTGTGATTAAATACATACATTTTATTACAATATTTTACATATTTAGAACTTCAGGGGCTGGTTCTACTACCAGGCCACCTGAATAAAGATATTTTAGAATTCGAGATATTACAAATAAATTAACACATCAGGCTTATCTTTACAAACTAGTCACTGAACAAACCTCATTACACAGTTCTTAACCAAATAGTCTAAAAAGTAGTCTGTTAAAACTACTGCTACTCTAACTTAGCCCACTTAACATAGTTGAGAGTGTACAACAAAAAATTAAGTCCTTAGCTGCGACATTCATGCAGCTCATCCTGCTTACATGACATTTGCGATTTTGCTACTTGTCTTGAAAACTCGGTATTAACATGAATTGCGCCATCCTTTAATAATACAAATAGGCTACATAATAGGCCTACATCTCGTTCAGAAGTCTTTAACATCTAACAATAACATTAAAGAGGGGCTAAGCAACGTTCTGTTTTTCTCTCTCACAAGCTCCCTCTAAAGACCGCTGTATTGCATTGTATTGCACTGCATTCTATTGGAGGCGGACCGCGCTGCTGAACATTGCAAGTGCTGTATCAACCGCTATACCGCTGTTTTTTTCCTCCTTATGCCAATTTTTGACTGATTAATCTGTCTTAGTGACTAATGTCTTATTGGATATGACTTTCATGTATCTGTACACTAAACTACTTCTTAATCCACTTTGCTGCTATTGATATAATGGATGAAATGCTGTTGTGTTTACATGGGAATTCATTTCTAGAGCAGGTCACAGCAGCTGCAATTGACCCTCTCTTTCACATCTACATACCTCTGAGAAGTCTGCATTAAAACACTCATACAATCATGGCACCTTCAAGCCTACTGGGAAATGTATGATTTATCTCTCCCATTAAGTGTTACTTCAAACGAATGTTGGCCTATGGAGCTCAATAAAAAAATAATCAAAACATGGAAAACTTGATCAGGCCTGGAAAGCAATAGATACCACACACACACACACACACAGCCCTCCCATATAGTCATACATATGGAAATATTCTCATGGTGTACAACAACACCTGGGGTTTTTAAATGCAGCAAGATGTCAGCGATATGACTGAAAATAGGATATGTGATAATGCCTCCTATGCTCAAAGGCATGGTGCACTGATACAAGGGGTATTACTCATAAACAGCTTAGATACACATCAACAATGTGCCCAGGGAATGCTACCAGTAAACCACACAGACAACAAAACTGAGCCAGAAATGCACAGAGGAGAGACAACATTAGAGATGACAATCTCTAATGGTTTGGAGGAGAGCAGAGTGAGAAGATAAAAAAGCAGAAGAAAAATGGAAAACCGCAAAGCAGAGGGGGGGGGGGGGGGGGGGGGGG
>JAGFZM010000029.1:1868575-1882626 GCA_017657215.1 Limnothrissa miodon
GGGGGGGTGAAAAGAGGGGAGGAGAAGAGAAGAGAGCAAAAATGAAGAGAAAGGGAAAAAAAGAAAGAGTGGGAAACAGTCCTGTCACCAGGCTTAACACAACAGTTAAAGGTCAGCAAGGCATCAAACAGAGCAGAGAAAGAGAGCGAGAGAGAAAGAGAGAGAGAGAGAGAGAGAGAGAGAGAGAGAGAGAGACACTCACAGCAATCAACAGCTCAAAAGGACATTCCACACAGCTCGTTCTGGATGGCGGGCACACAAAGCCTTCCAATTAGTACAGGCTACTACAAGCCAGGGCACTACAAGGGACCTTGTCCTGTCACCAACCCAGCGCATACACTACCCCCCCCCCCCCCCCACACACACACACACACACACACACTGCCATAATCCAGCATGCAACTCCTCAGTTCTGGCCCAGGGTCTTTTAGGCCTCCATTCATTCAACAATAAAAAAAGGCCCCAAACGACAGATGACAGACCACTAGCCCAACCAGGACAGAGAGGACACGGCCTAGTGTGAATGTGTATGTGTGTCTGTGTGTGTGTGTGTGTGTGTGTGTGTGTGTGTGTGTGAGAGAGAGAGAGAGAGACAGAGAGAGAGACGGGACTCTCCGTCCCGACCTTAGCCATGGGCGAAAATCTTTCAACACGAATCCGCCATGTTTACTGAAGACCCACAGCTGAGGGCCTGTCTATAGACACGTGGACAGCTGCACAGGCAATAACCCCAGCCATGCTACAAAACTACTGTGGCAATCATGGAGTACAAGAGAAAAAAGAAAAGAGAGAGAGAGAGAGAGAGGCCATCCAGTCTGGACTAATTGTTTTAGACAAGGACTGTGCTAAACATTTGTCTCTTTTTTTCTGCCTCTGCCCTCTCAAAACAGCACTGCTTGGACAAAATGCCTCGTGACACCATCAAATTAGCCATGTAAATGATGTGGCGAGGGCTCATCGGCTTCTTCAGTGGTGACTGGAGAAGACAGTTAATTGAGAAGACGGCTTGCCTTTCTTTTCTCCTCCTGTCCTCTTCATGGCTCTCTCTGCCATGAGACCAAGAGGGTCGAAGCAGTATGTATGGCATGACATATGCAAAAACAATTGAAGATCAGTCCACAGCTCTCCATGCACCCCCACAACCCCTAAAGAAGGACAATCAGTTATGAATTTATACAGTCCATATCATAATGCTATACTGGATGGACAAAGAGAGAGAGGGAGAGAGAGAGGTTCTGGATTTCCAAACGTCTCCGGGATCTACACCTTGTTCAGGCTGCACTTGTCAGCAAGATTTTTGAAATACAGCAACACGTGCACCTCGTTCATACAATACACAAAAGTACTGAGGCTACTTTCACACAATTACACAACAACAGTTCTTAGTCTGATAAATAGCTTCGGCAACACTTTAATTCTGAATAATGAGCATCACGTGTTATCATCAGTTTATGTCAAATTTGAGTGTGGCGCATCAACTAAGCTTTGTTGTGTTCTTTTACAAATTGTCCTCGGATGACACTGATGCGGTTCTATTCTTGTTGAGGAAGCACGTTTAATCCCTCTCACCCCAAGCACACGCACGGAAACTGCAGAATAGTCCATTACTAAATGATTCATACTCCCGTCTTTGCGCCTACTGTACACCACCTTTTGGAGCCAGAGTGCAAGTGCAACTGTAGGTTCGCTGTAGCCTACTACGGGCGACATACTATTGGATACTATTGGATACTATGAAAGGGTTTCTTTGGCCCCAAGCAAACATTACATGTGATGATCCTAACACCGGTTTAACCGATGGGTGAATAATAAAACTGAATTAAGATTACATAATTTCTTAATGACTCGGAGAAAAGTACCTATCCCCCCCTTATTCAAAACTGACAACCACTCCGTTTTGCAATAAAGGGCTGATCAATGCTAACCGTCTCTTATCGCACACATTTCTCAGGCTAGACAACATTTTCAGCAGTGACGAGTTTATCACAGTCTCTTTGTGAAATGTGAAATGTAACATACTCAAGTCCACATCGATGAGATTGGTTCACTTGGCTTGATACATTGTAAGGAAAATATTTTCACGTGGCACAAGGTAGTATTTAATATATACAATTCAAATTGCTTAGCATCACGAAGCACACCGCTTAAGGATTTCCCTTTTCGATAGAATTTGAGAGACAAGTCCAAAGCACTCCCAGATGGACAGCACTGCGAGCAGTCTACCTAGTTCGATGGCTGTATTGGCTACAACGTGGAGCGCCACTGAATGCACCTGTTACTATTGGAATGAAACCACAGACACAACGAATCCCACAGCATGCATTGTGTTTTGAGATTTGGAATAAAAGTAATGTAAATTGCACTAAAGAACTTAAAGTCCGGTTTAAATTAAACAATTAAAATAATATGACTTACACTGCTATTTTGCCCAGACCAATAAACGACAGCGTGGTTGTGGGCAGAGTCTCCAGTAAGAGCAAAAGTAGTGCTTGTCAGTTTCGGCTCGTCTTGCTTGCTGTTGGGTACTTTAGCATCATCCCTGTTCCAACGGGGCTCGGACCTCAGTCTCTGCTCGTCCAAAAGCGGACCGGGAATCTTCCTTTCGGCTGACGAGTCACCAAACATTCGGTCGTCTTCGCTGCTCCACGCGCTTTCGGTGAATTCAAACGCCTCCGGTCCGCTTCGTTTAGACCTAGAAATTGTCGCATCCCCTTTCTCCACTTTGTCAAAATCGAATCCTCCATTAGAGACTTTCGGCTTTCCCTTAACAAAATCTTTTATTGTAATTGCTGTAACTGAAGCATCTGAGGATACTTTTTTGTTAACCCCGTCCCCATGTCGTTCAAAATCTTTCTCATATTTAGGATCACTACCAGCTTGTTCGGTAAATACTCCAGTGTTTTTGCTAAAAACTCTCCACTCCGGCTCGGAATGTGTCGGCGGATTTCCAGCTTCTACCAGAACCGTGCGCTTATCCAGATGTACATCCTTTCGGGTAACTAGCTCAGGCGACGGGCAAGACATGCAAGTGATATCTGCCCGGGTCGTTATAACAATATTTGCGGATATGATAAACCATATAGAGAGAATTAAATTTAAGACGTGGAACAAACCAGTGCCTGTCTCCATAGCTGGAAGCGAAATAGGGAATATTCCCCCTTCACGGACCAAGCAAGTCCCTCACGCGAAGTGGTGAAATTGTTACTGCGGCCCGCTCGTCTGGGTTTTTACAAAAGTGCTCTTCAGCTAAACTGTGCACGTTCAGGGATCTGTTCAAGTAAGCCACCACATAGGGGAGGAGCTGATTCCAAGCCAAGCTGCGTCCGTAGAGTGAGAGAGGGATAGAAAAAGAGAGATGTAGAGGGAGAGATGCGGGAGGGAGGGCCAGTTTGAGAGCGTTGACTTCTGTTTGTTATAAAATATCATTTAAGGGAAGTTGCTGTGTTAATGTGCTGACTAAAATAACAAGTCGCTGTTGTCATGTGAAGATTAGAGTAAATATTTAAGAATTAGTAGGAGCATGGATATTTTCGTCAGAGAATATTATGAAAATGTTATAAAAAATAAATCCTGCAGATTATAAGGCAAAGTATAGCCTAGAAAGTAGGCTGCTTTAAAATGACATTAAAACTGCGAGTGCGGAAGTCAGACACCACAGTTCATTCACATTCCTATGTTTTTTTTTTTCATAGCCTCGGTAGTTATGTGGCGCATCTGGTCTTTGATCGTCGGAGCGTTTTCCCAGTGAACGTCAGCTCAAAGGACGCATGTAAGCGTGTGAGGGTGGCGCTGGCTGGCGGACTGGCGGCAGTGAACTCGACCTGCAGTGAAGACAACATAGTCTAATGTAATTTAAATATCTGATGACTGGAAGAAGGCTATAGCCTAACTTAAGATGTGCATCTATCAGATTCAGGAACAGAGATTTCCTAATAGCAATGAAATTAGCTTACAAAAATAGCTTACATGCAATTCCACATACTTTACAAATTGTCATCATGCATATCAGAACCATTTGTTCTAGGTTATTGCCTACCACACTCCAATCGCTCCCTTCCCAGAACCCCATGTGGATATGAGGACGTGCCACTGGGGCACATTACTGTGTAATACAGCCTACAGCCTGAGCTGCCAGGTCTCAGGGGCAACTTTAGGCCGATCCTATTATTTAGGGCAGGCTGTCGATGGATCCACAGGTTGGTAGTACAGGCCTACTCTGTCAAAGGAAAAAAAAGAGACGAGATAGTATTGATTATTGCAGTAGACTTAGAGGCTATGATTTACAGAGCCGTTCAAATTAGCGCAGGAATAGATTTCTCTGCGGTCTAGACAGCTTCCCCCACAGGCTATGGTGGGTTGCCCATTATTGCTCGCTTGAAGTGATTGAAATGATTGAGGGAACTGAATTCTAGCAGCTGGTATTTCTCTTTCAGTCTTCCTGTTGGCCATAGTAGCTCTCTGCAGTAACCTACCCAAAAAGTGGAAAAGCCTCAGAAGACAATGATGTATCCAGTAGGGAGCCATTGTATGCTGACCTAATATCAAAAGACTATAATTTATGGCCTAGCACATTTTTAATTATTTTTCTAACGACTCCATGTATAAATCTCTTTTGGTAACAAAACCATCCATCAAATTTTCACATTGACGGATGACATCGTTTGAGCGGCCATCTTTTGACCGACCGTTTTGATTGTAATCTTATATTTGCCAAGAGACATGAAGAACAAGGCGTCCTCCGAAAAATCTTGTCACCCTGCCGCTGTTTCCTCTGGCCGTTCTCTGTCACTTCCTCTCAAGTTCAAGTCCTGCGTAACCAGCGCCACCAAAGTAAATGCAGGTGATCTAATATTGTGTAGCTCTTATTCAAACAGTAATTGATGAGGGGCGACGTCTCGACCTTTTAGTCGTTACTTAAATTAATTTTGCCTGCGACTGGAGCATGATAGTTGAAGCCGACGAGGGGAGGGAAATTTGTGGCGTCCTTTCATCGCAGCAGGGGCGAGCAGGCGTTTATTGTAGGCTTGTGGGAACTAAACTGAGCTCAAAATGAGGTTTGTGGGCTATTGGCGAGAACTCTTTTGTTTAATGGATGGGTACTGAGGTAAGCTCGGCACACGCTTAGCAGAATACAGCGGTCAAGATACAGGACACTAGTGGAATAGTGGAGTGCACAGGCTAACGATGTGGCTGACCGTTTTTACTTTGTCGGGTCATGCCACAAGTAGGCTAAATGCAAAAGACGGGAGGTTTCTGGGTGTCATCCAACTGGCACAAACCAAACAACCATAAATAAGTGCAGTAGGTGCAGTTTCAGTGCAATCTACCTGGCATCAAAAAACAGTTTAAAAATGTTGTCCATTAAGATCTTCTCATTACCATTTCAGCCGGAGATGAAGACTGTGCCTTGCTGCAATGACTGTTAATTTGTGAATGTTTTTTTATTACATTAACCTGTTTCCATTCCTGTCAGGTATGAGGTCAACAACGAAAACCACCTGGTACTGAGTATTCAATTGCACAAAAATAGCAAAGATAACATATTGTGCACACACACACACACACACACACACACACACACATACAAACACTTGTTTGATTTTGCATTTCCATTTTACCAAACTGTTTTGCAGTGGACCCAGTTTTTGTAACTGATAAACCCTCAAAGTCACAGTTTTTGGTCAGGGCTTATAGTTGTCATTATATCATATAAATATCAAAATGTGGACACCTTCTGGTTTACGGAAAGTATCAAAGCATATACACCTTGTATAATTTTGAGGGTCATTTATAATTAATTTGTTTTGATCTTCTTAGAATCCATCATGGTGATTAATGAACATCAATCATTTTATTTGAACTAAAAATGAAGCTATATCTCTGAATTTAGATGTGGTTATCCTTATTTTGCCTAATTTTAACATAGATTTACTAACCATACATTTTGTGTAAACCAGGATTAATTTATGTTATGTTGGTACATAGGGTGACTACACGTTCTCTGTTGCCCGGACATGTCCTTTTTTTGGGACCTAAAAATATGTGGAATTCATCCTGGATTTTGTTCAACTACCTCAGACATAGGCCCATACATTGAATTTCCATTGCAAATCTCTTTGTAATGAAGAGCTACCATCATTCGATGAGTCTGCACCTCAGTAGCGTAAGTGCCTTGTTTACCATAGTCCAAGCACATGTAGACCGGAGACAGATAGATAGTTTTTTTTCTACCATAACGTAAATGTATGTGTACGGAAGAAATTAGGAAATTCCCATGCTTTTGACTAGGTTGTGATCCATGGGAAGCCTGTGAGTCAACATTCTGTTATTGTTTTATATAGGGACACCCCTGAGCTGTAGTCGTTGTCCTAACCTGAATTCTGTTCACCCTGCTGGTGCATGAACCTCTAGCTCTTCATGTTCTTGAGTCACTGTACAAATTGGGCTTTTGTTATCATCCACAGGCACTGAAAACTGGTCCGGTTTCTTTATTATCTCAAGAGGAATCTTTTCCTTTGTTCTAAATGAAAAGTAATATAGCCACTAAGGCATCATTTGAATCCTCTTCTGCAGCAATTTACCTCAGAGAGACGCAACCTCTTGATTGCCTGTTTGTTTTCTTTGGGATTATTATATGCAGAAATCAGTCAAGTCTATGATTTGAGTAAGTCTACATTATTGAAGAAAATCATAGTTCTTTTGCTCTGTAATTTCGCTACCTACAACTCCAGCTTAATGTCACCGGCTGGCATTGCTTTGATGGAGGGATGGCATGAGTGAGCTACATTTGTTAAAAAAAGCTATGTATATTGAAATTGTTATTACACTTCGCCATGAAGTCAAGCAGAGAGGGGAGTTGAGGATAATAACATTAACTCAGAACAAGTACAGTGCCTGCTGATTATGATCTAAACCAATCACCCACACATTGGTACTTGGGCTGCATGCAGTTGCATTATGTTTATGACTTTCGCAAGACATGTTTGTTTAAGCAGGCTCTGGAACTTGTTGAAAAAAAAATAACCTATTGGCCCCACTATTGGGCTAATCAGAGGCTCAGAGAACTGAATCAATGACTGCCTCATGGATGTAAGATTAGAGATGGGTGGGCCGATCTAGACATGCATAGACATAGACATGCCGGCATGAGGGCTACAGCATCTTCAGGCCACAGGAGTCTAGACTTGGACGCTCTTATGAGCCATTGTTTTAATCAAAACACAGTCTGAGCTTTGGGTCGAATCAAACAAAGCTTTGCACTGTCCATTTGAAACAGCAGCTGCTTATTGTGGAACATGCTATAATTGGAGAACACTCCTAGCACTCCTACTATTTCATCACTTATGCTTTTAATGTTATGATCAATCAATTCTTTTCACATTCTATTACTGTTTATATGTGTCATTTTTGACAAATTTGAACTTAAAATCACGACTGATAGCTCCATTAAAATAAGTCTAGAATGAGTTCTCCAGAGGTTTGGGATTTTGGTCGCACATATACACACCAAGACATACAAAAAAAAAGAATTTAACAGGCCCCACTTTTAGCGATCCTTAATAGCAGAGAAACTTGGTGTCTAAAGCCCTGGGGAGTGGTAGGGTGGCCCCCCTGCTAGAACAAGTGAGGATCTGTTTGGTAATCAGAGCCTGTAGCAATCCTGCTGTCTCTCAACAGGTGCATACCTGCTCCTAGTCAGTGTGTATTTGATCTCCACTGCTGGAACTGTAGGCCTATATACATAATGTATAAATATAAATGTATTAATATATCATAGGATAACTTGTAATTCTAGCCTTGAGTAATAAGATATGACCTGTCCTGACTAATCAGTGTATCTAAGAAGTAATACAATGTAGTAATGAGAAGTAGCAGTAGTTAGTGTAGGGAGAGTAAGTGTGTGTGTGTGTGAGTGTGTGTGCCTGCATGTATTTAAGGAACATATGTAATGTGTATAAATGGGCGTAGCATGACATTTGAGAGCCTTCTCGTGCATTGACTTAGCTCATTGCATTACATAGGTCAGGGGGTAGCAAATTACTCGCTAAGACTGCCGGCCTGATTAGCTTCTCTAATCGGATAATGAGAGATCGCGGCTAACCGCGCCGCAGCGGCGCTCACACGCAATCCAGCCGAGGTCTAATGAATCTGACACGAGCCGCCAGGGACCACATACATGCTTGGTTATACGCCACACGGTGCGGTGCCCACCGACACGCACAGGGGTCCAAACGCAGCTCCCGCTGTCACTGTTCAGCCCTCGCCATCCATCTCTGTCAAGAGACGATGAACTCCAGCTCGGCGAAACACACACAGCCGGCAGAGGTACTGAACGGAGAGCACTGCACAGAGACGGGCTCTTCATAGCGGGCCTTTCCGTTAACACTTGTCGTTTGCCTGTGAATGATATTGAAGAAAGGCAGGGAGGTGAGAAGGAGCGTCGGGCTATAGCTGCAAAAAAGATTTAGGAATACGCACTTGCATATACACACAAACTTACAAACACACACACACACCTACATACACTGACTACACAGATACACACACATACATACACTAACTACACACAGATACACACACACAGACACAAATAGGACACCAGAGGGGAGCTAACTAATTTAACTAATCAAAAATGAGTTACCTGTCTGCAGTGTTTGGAAAACATCCAAATTTTGTCAGTCTGAAAACCAACTTCACTTCAATGAGACAATAAAAACATCAATACAGACCATTTATATGTTAATGTTATTGACAGCTCAATCAAGGGCCTTGGAGAATACTACCTAAGCCAACCCTTTAGGCTATTCCAGTCATTTTAAAGGAGACATAAGGAAACTTATTAAGGAGTCTGTTAGCTCCATATTTAGCTCACTGAATCTGCTTTCTGAAAATAGCTCTCAAATGATACATTCGTCATCTGTTTCCTTTCCTGTCAGGACTGGGTTTTTTTTCCTCATCACTAATCCAGGCTTTTAATATGCATGTAGAAATTTTGGTTGGCCAATCAGAGAACATAACAGGTTGCCATGGTATACACAAATGAATTCTGTCTATCCTGCGTGGGAAATTGGCTAGTCTGACGTTGCTAGTTAAATAGTGATAGTGGGTGATAAGACTGTATCACTTGTGATTCCATGTGTAGTCATCTATCAGGCCTGAAACACCCTACCCAGAACAATTTGATTTGAAATAATAAACTGCGATTAAGCTTGACACTCATCTCTGTTCTGGAAAACCGTCTGCCTCAGCGGTTCTTTTTATACCTATAGTACCAACAGGACAAAAAATCAAAAATGAACTGATTGACTCCATATTTGTTTTTCTTTGAAGCATCACTGCAGCCTGCAACTGCACTGCAACATTTTTGTTGTGTATTAGCCTTTGAATATATCTGTAATCTTCTGCACTGTTGTTATTTTTTTTCCATAGATTCAATTCTTTCATGAACTTGATGTAAAAAGTCTGATGATGTGTGGTTATAAAGAAAAAACAGTTACTACAAATTATTTTTGCCATTTTTGTTCCTTTTCCTAACTTTGGCATCAAGACTCACTGCAGGCATCTTCCTGTGTTGCAGTGTGACTGTGGCATGCTGTCACATCAATGCTTTTAATTTCGGCACTTTAAATATTTTTATCGGAAGTGAGGGAGGGAGAAAAAGAGAGAAAGAAGCTCAGCATCAAACATCAATTGACTCATGAAAACAAAAACAAGAACTGGAATGGAAGGAGAAAAGAAGAACAACAGCACTTTATTCTAACCCAACTCTCACAGTGAACAACAAACTCACATGCACAAAGGCACTGCATTTGCTTTTCTGGGCTGAGTTTACAACAAAGCCTCAACCTCTTTAGGCATACATGTATACTATGAAGTCATGCCAGGGGACTAGCTATGTATGTCAGTTCTGAAATTCCCCCCTCCACACAAACACACACAGACTCACACTTTTGATGTCCAGTGCAGAGAGAGAGAGAACCATTGATCAGGGACCATGGATCATCTATTCTTGATTTAACAAGCAATTAATGTCTGTCATTATCCTTAATACAATATCATCTAAATAACTGCAG
The DNA here is from genome assembly GCA_017657215.1 of Limnothrissa miodon. Classification (NCBI taxonomy): domain Eukaryota; kingdom Metazoa; phylum Chordata; class Actinopteri; order Clupeiformes; family Clupeidae; genus Limnothrissa; species Limnothrissa miodon. The sequence goes on from JAGFZM010000029.1 coordinate 1,878,649, forward strand.
TGCCTTCAAGTGGGTCTGTGGGTCCTATTGTGGGTCCCATTATGGTTATAGTTATTTCTTTCTTTCTGGAAACGGGCACCATTACAAATATTGGGCTGCAGGACCAAGCATGACTGGCCACTAAAAACATGAATTAAACTAAATGTTTTCAGTGCTCCACTAACATGCCAGAACCTTACAAGTATATGCACTTACAGTAGTAAAGTGACCTTTTTACCATTTCTGGCATACATTAATATCTGATAGATCATATCTGATGAAATATAAGACTAACACCTAATGGCTAACACTTTGACCCATGACCAATGTACCAATGTTTGACAACGTTTGAAATATTTTTAGAAAGTGAATATGAATTAAAGTGCATTAAAGATTTAGAGACGACTGGAATGCTTTCAGAGATCCTTGGCATCTCCATGCAACCTGCTGTCAATAGACTCCTTTTCCGAGACAGGTACAGGGGTGCTTACCAACCAGAGCCTCAGCAAATAGTCAGGGTACGCAGAGGGAGAAAAATAATAAAGCGCGGTTGAACTGAGTCTTTGCCATCAAAAGTGCCTGGGTCGTTGCAAATGGCCGTGCTGAATCATTTGCCTCTGCAGCCCAAAAGGAAGTGGTATCAAAAAGTGGTGATTCAACTTTGGAAAGAACAGAGTGGGATAGCGCATGAGAAATGAAAAAGACATGAAAGAATGTGGAAGCGGTTAATAACTTAATGACTAAGTATCTATATGTTTTACTTCAGTTGTTACACTACATTTTTTTAATTGTCAGCAGAGGATCAAATCCTATTGAATATGTTATTTAATTATTTATTTATTCTTTGTTTGTTTATTTATTTGTGTGTGTAGGGTGGGGACCTGTTTCGATTTTTGACATGTTTATATTTTTTAGGCTTTTCAAATTATTTGCTGTAACAGACTTTTCCCATGACATTTTTGTAGGAGCAAAGCAGCATCACCTGGTTGGGATGGCTTTAGTTAGAGCCTCTGTTCACCAAACATATTTCTGTGTTATTGTTCTTGTTATGTTTTTTTTTTTAGTTCTGTGTTTTAGGAAAGACTGCAGCTCTGCACTTATGCAGCCATAAGAGGGGGGACTAGAAAGGCCGCACACTGCAGCTGTGATATGGATGCGATTTGTTTCAGCACCTTGGACAGCGGCACCTGAAGGAACGTGCCAAACTAGCAGAAACTATTTTCAGGACCATGGCCAGAGCTCCATCAAGCACCCTCAAAAGCATTGGCAAACTAAACTGCATTGCAGACTCCCCACAGGCATACAGGCATGGCAATGTTTTCACTTTTGTTTCCAGCTTTTGCTCTGCTTTGCCAACAAGTAATTGATCCGTGAGAGTGCCGCTAAATAGGAGTATTGAATAGTTTGACCCACTGACATTTTCAGATGGAATCTTTAAATGACAAAACGATAAACATTGAGAACTTGGCGTCATTACTGAAAATATCTCATGAACATTTATAAACTTTGCTTCTCTTGCTAACTCACTGCACATTGTCATGAAAATGTGTTTACATCATCTGAAAGCCTTGAGGGTGAAGGAGCTTGAGCACTGTGATAGCGTTTTTTGACTCATGATGGGTCACTCAAGGTTTTGGGCCCAAGGCGAAATCACTGTCGACAGGTAACCTTGTAACCTTTGACGTCAGCACAATCCATTCTGTTCAGTCGTGTCAGATGAACATCTTCATAATTTCCACTAGGTCTCTAACCGAAAACAAAACAAACAAAAAACTACAGCAACAACAAAAAAAAAAGGTTGTGGTAATTCTTCTACCTTCCCAGTGTCCTTTGCACCAAATAAAGCTGAGTTGGAGGAGCATGGTCAGGACCTGAAGCGATTATCAGAAGCACATTTGTAAGCCCAGCTCCTTACCCACAGATATGAGAAAGGACCGATTAATACTGAATAAAGGATTAATGCAAATGTGAAAAAAAATGCCTCGGGTTTGTATTTGTAAGTAATTAGTCTGTGTCCTTTGAGGCACAAGTGTGGTGTTGTATACATATGTCTGACTTTATCAGGAGAGGGACAGACGTTTCATTATAGGAATAAGTGTCTGCAGGATTGCCTATTCTGTGCCATAAAATCTGCAGTGGAAGACAAGACGCCCCTGCAGAGAAAGCAGTTCAGTGCTTAAAGAGCAGGCCAACAAGCATCCTCCTCAATAGAGCATGCATGCTTATTTACGTCCTCTATTCTGCTTGCATCCCTGCCGATTTGGGCTGATTACTGCCGGTAGATTGTGCGAGACTCCCGCACGCTCCCCCGTGGGCCCTTTCCCTGTGCCTATGAGTGTGGAAATGTCATCTTCAAACTGCGTCTTTGTCAGCTGATGCGGTGAGCGTGCAGAGCAGCCACGGTATTGGTGCCGAGCCCTGCTCAAAAGGAACTCTCTTTGCAACACAACAACACCCCACCACAACCAGCACACACACACACAGACACACACACAGCCCTCAAGTCAGTGTTTCTTTTCTCAGTTCAATGTTATTATGCTATTTGTCTTGTCTTCTTTGTGACTAAATGGTCTCTCTGGTGGGCCTCATAAAAACTCAAGTGGCTTTATAACTAACAGTGGTTGAAGTGTCTATGTGTGTGTGTGTGTGTGCATGTGTGTGTGTGAGAAAGAGAGAGTGAGTGATGGGGGGTAGCTAGGGTACAGAGGGAGAGACAGAAGATCTCTGAGACACTATGCTTTGAGCCTCTAATGGGAAAGATGGAAAGTTTCTTGAGAGGAGTTTCCAGACAGATTCCTCGTACTTCCATCTCACAGTGACATTAAGTAGTAACATCTTTATCAAGACAAGCAGAAATATTTATCAAGGTCCTTTTTCATTTATATATTTTTTTTGGTTTCCTTGCTTGATTCCTTTTTTGTCTTTGCTAAAGAACAAACTGCATCTTATTCCAGGGTGTTGAATAATGGATGACACTATACTGTGCGGTAGGGGTGGGGTGGTGGGTAGACACCTCGTCATCGTGACTGGTTCATCGAGGACAAGATGCACCTCCATGATATGTTGGAGAAAAACAAAACAGTTACCAGAGACAATAAAGTGAAACAGAGGAGGTAGAACTAAAAAAAACACCTCAAGAGATGATAAAACACAAACGATAATAAGACAATAGCTCCACACAAGAGCCAAGCACTAGTTACAACCTGTTTCAATGGCCCATGGGACATTGAGCTTCACAGTCACTCGCTGCTCTGCATCTCAGAAATAAAATGGACCGTGCAACACACACACACAAACATTAACACACATGTATCCAAACACACACACCAAATTCTCAGCCTCACTGAAACACAAACACACACGCGCAAGCACACACACACACACTCCTGCACTCCCAACTCCATGCTCTCAATCAGATGGGTCAGAAAACTCTCTTTTTACATTGGATAAAAACACTCTATCGCTCTCTCTCCCACCCTCCCTCTCTTTCTTTTCCTGTGTGTGAATCAGAATTGGCTTGACAGCTAATCTTCAAGATTGTTAAGGTTTATTCAGGGAATTTGCCATGACTATTGACCCACTATATAACAAATATATATATACAATGGAATAATTATTCTGACAGCACCTGTTTCACCAGGAACATTTTTTTTTGTTCTCCCCACCTTCCGGGATTCAGAAAAAAAAGCCATTTGAATGTGCCGCAGGACTGTGACCCTGAAAAGCACAGAGCGGTGGGGATTACAGCCTTAATCATAGCACGGGAGCTGGTGCCACTGTTGGAGAGAGTGCATGCGGCAGCAGCCAGGGGACCTGTTGATGTGCCATTTCCATTTTTATCCCCCTGAGAATTTCATTTTTTTTTCTTCTTCTTTTTCTTTCCCCCCCTCTTCTTCTCCTCCCCCTGAGCTGAATATATTTTAGAGTGCCCGCTTTCAGCGAAAGATTTGCTTGTGTGTGTGTGTGTGTGTGTGTGTGTGTGTGTGTGTGTGTGTGTGT
>JAGFZM010000029.1:1887822-1901080 GCA_017657215.1 Limnothrissa miodon
GGTAAGGTAGCAATCTGCAGCGCGACACTGTCTAGGGTCTAGGGAGCTAGCTCAGTGGAAGAATCCTCCATCGCCGAACCAACAGCGTTTCTTGCAGTCTTTCCTGTGAGAATCTTCGTGCGGCATGGCCCGGAGGCAACTCGCACACGGCTTCACCGACGACATCGCGTAATCCTGGGGCACCGAAGACGGTTTGCCGTGGATTTACTGGCATAAGCCCCGCGGTAAGTGAAGCGAATCCTAAATATTTTATCTCGAAGTAGTAGCCTTAATGGCTGTTTGGTTGGAAGGGTAGGAATAAGTTAGCTAGCACGTACAGCGAAATACTCAGATTCCGCTGTGCGTAAAGAAGGGGGTGCTTAGTGTGCTTGCAACTTTTATATGGGCTGCCTTTTTTAGAGCTCGTGAGTGCGCGAGCTGCAGGCAGCTGCAAAGTTGCATGCTCCCTTTTTTCAAAAGGGTTGGTTTTAGTTATGCTCAGCTCAATTGTGTGTCGGAAGGGACGAATGAAGGAGAACAACAAAATTATGTGGAAACAAAAAGACATTATTAGATTACATATTCAGACATTAAATTAGATATAGCAATATGTTTGCAATGTGTACAATATCAAAACAACAGAAAACATTACGGATACTAACGTATCCTCGGTTCTCTGAGTGAGAAGCCGTAACGTACGAGTGGATGATGCCTATCATCTCCTGCTTTTCTGAAGTCATTTTAAACCAACCCTTTGAAAAAAGGGCAGTAAGCGCACTGACGCGCGCAGGCAACTACTTAGACAGCTCTGCGTGACGTCAGAAAGTCTATATATTGACTGCGCTTACGCTTCAGGTCCTCTTTGCCAAGCTCGTCAGCGTCGGCGATTGAGGCCCGAAGCGTACGTTTCGGCTGCTCACTCAGAGAACCGAGGATACATTAGTATCCATAACGTTCTCTTTCGTTTCGAAGCCGAAACGTACGAGTGGATCACTACAACCAAGCCTCAAGAGCCCTACACCAAGGAGCCCGAGGTGGGAAGATCCATGGGACCGCCGCCGGGCCCAGAGAGAACACTCTCTGCTACGCCCGGCCTGGTGACGTCCAATGCGTAAAAACGCGCGAAGGTGTTGCCTGAGGCCCACGAAGCGCTCAAACAGATATCCTTCATAGGGACGCCTTTCCAGAAGGCCCAAGAAGCCGCCACCCCACGCGTGGAGTGCGCCCTGACATGAACAGGCGGAGAAACACCCGCCGCCTCATATGCCAGACGTATGGCTTCCGTAAGCCAATGCGACATGCGTTGGGTAGACAAGGCCTGACCCTTGGCACGCTCGCCATGGCAGACGAACAACTGGTTTGTCTTCCTGATGCTCTGCGTACGCGTCAAATAGGCACGAAGCGCTCTGACCGGGCACAGAGTGACGGGCACAGAACCGCCCGCCTCAGGAAGGGCTGCGAGCTCAATGACCCTCGAACGAGGGTCAGTAGAAAGCACTTTCAGGCGAGAAAAGGGATTTGGTCGCAGCGTTACCCGTGTGTCACCTGGCGTGAACTCAAGACAGTCAGGACTGACCGACAAGGCAGTCAGATCGCTGACACGCTTCACTGAGACCAGAGCGAGCAGAAGCGCAGTCTTAAGGGAAAGCATCTTTAGACTGGCACTCGACAGAGGGTCAAAGGGCGTAAGGGCCAGTCCGCGTAGGACAGTGGCCAGGTCCCAAGTAGGGACCGAAGGGGAGGAAGAGGGGCAAAGCCGCCTGACGCCCTTCATGAAGCGCGACGCAGGGGGTGAGCGCCTGGGGAAACGCCTGCATAGCCAACATGGCATGCTGAGATAGCTGCGAGGTACACCTTCAAAGTAGAGGGTGTACGACCCTGATCAAACAGGTGTTGCAGAAACACAAGCACCACGCCAATAGGGCAGACTAGAGGATCACAGCCTCTGTCTCTGCACCACGTGCTGAAAACACGCCACTTCAGTGTATATAACGACCTAGTGGACGTAGCTCTAGCAGCCTGAACGGTCTCTATCACTGCGTCTGACAGGCCGCTCTGTAGGAGACGCGCCCGTTCAGGGGCCAAGCCGTCAGTCTCCACTCTTCCGGCTTGGGGTGCCACAGCGACCCGTGAGCCTGCGATAGGAGGTCTCTCCTCAGAGGGAGAGTCCACGGCTGGCCGTCTAACAGTGAGACCTGATCTGAGAACCAGCTCTGAGATGGCCAATTGGGGGCGATCAGAATCACCCTGTGAGCCCCCGCTCTAATCCTGGCCAACACCTGACGCATCAGAGGAAGGGGGGGGGAAGCGTAGAGCAGACCGCGCGGCCACGGGTGTCTGACCCTAGCGGCGCATCTCGTTCCAGCGAAAACCACGCTGGGCAATGAGCGTTCTCTCTCCCGCCCGAAGCGAGACCAGAGGCTGTGCACCACGGCTGGGCAGAGGCGCCAGTCGGTTGCACGCGGAACACCCCTGGAGAGGAGGTCCGCGCCTGTGTTGCGAACACCTGGCAAGTGCGCCGCCCTGATAGACAGGAAGTGGCGGGAGGCCCAGGTGAGCAGCTTGTACGCCAGGCGAAACAGGTCCGGAGAGTGCGTGCCGCCCTGGCGATTGATATACGCCACAACAGTGGTGTTGAATAGCGCCCTTTCTCAGGAGATCGCAAAGCTCCTGTCTGAGAGCAGGAGCGCTGATCGTGAACGACTCTGAGGTGTCGCATGCCCACTGCTCAGAGGCGAGGGGGACAGAGGACGCGGAGATCGTGTCACTAGCAGAGGCCTCGGCGCCACGTGGGCGCGGTCTAGGCGTGTCAAGACGCGGGGCACAAAGCGCGGGGCGTGTGTCAGCTGAACGCGCGCCGGAGACCGCACCGGCGCCCCAGTGCGCGATAGAGCTGACAGAACAGAGAGCGTCCTCCGGCCTGGGCCGGGGCTCATTGTGAAACATTGCCCCAGAGGGGCGGTAGCGTGTGTGCGGAGTGCTTGTGAACAAGGCAAACTCAGCACCCCGTAAGAGGGTGAGATCAGAGAGGACCGCCGAAGCGGGGGGGAACGCTCCGAGCTGGGGACTGCAGAGCAAGGACCCGGGCCTTTGAGAGCACACAGAGGCGTAGCAGTCAATGGATGGCGATCGCATGACATGCTCTGCCGCGCACACGCGATCGCATCAGGATCGCTGTGGCCTCTTACGCCGCTCCCGGCTAGCCGGACGGTTGGCGGGAGCTGGGCGCCCGCGTGAGCGGGAGCGCTGCCAAGTGGGTTGCGACCCAGTAGCCGGCTGTGGCGCGGCTTTGGGCGCGTCCGCCTTCTTCTTCTGTTGCGTCCGTTGAGGCATACGAGCACGCGTCTGAGGAGCAGCGGGAGCGGTCGAGTGAGGCGGAGCACGCTTAGGAAGCACGGGTTGCAGGGCCTGAGCCGCCGACTTCGTCTTCTCTAAGCGGTCGCGCTGTAGTTCCAGCGCTTGGCCAAACAGAGCATCGGCGGAGATGGGAGCATTCAGGAGATGCTTCTTCTCCTTCTCTGGCATAGAGGAGAGGTTCAGCCAGAGATGCCTGTCAAGGACGATCAAAGAGCCAAGGGAGCGCCCGTCGGCTTTAATGGCCGCCCGGATAGCCAGCGAAGTGAGAGCGGTGATTCTGCGCAGCTGATGGACGGTTAGGTCCGAGTGCTGCGCAGTCAGATCTGCCACCAGTTCCTCAGCCAAAGAGGAGAGGAGAAAGGCGGTATTCATCGCCCTTATCGCCTGGCCTGTACAGATGAAGGCCTTGGAGGCGAGCTTCTCCGTGCGTTGACACGGCTTGGAGGGGAGCTCGGGAGGCGATGTCCAGGTGGTGGCAGAGGCTGGTGTTAAACAGCCAGCGACCGCATCTTCAACGCGAGGAAGCTGTAAGAGGCCAATGAAGCCAGCACCGTCCATCGCGTAGAACGCCGCGTGTCCCTAGATAGGAGCAATGGCGGCGTAGGGAGCCTCCCAGGAGCCCTGCGCGTTAGCCACAACCGTGGGGTGAGCAGGGAGAGGGAGAGCGTCCGGAGAGGGAAGCGCGCCGGAAAAGGGGTCGAAACGCCCTTCTGGATAGCGCTGAGGCGGAGGCAGGCCTAGCCTGCTAGCCGCCTGTGTAGCCAACGAAGCTAGCTCAGAAGCTAACTGGGCGGCGTGGGTCTTCACTATCGGTGGCATATCTTTGACAGTAGCGCCTTGAGCGGAGAGGAAGGAGGACAACTCCTCCTCATCCACGGCCTCGATAACTGGTTCGTCATCATCGTCGCCCTGAGGCGCCGTGGTAGCCGCGCGGGCAAAGGCAGCGCCGATGGAGCTAGCAGGGCTAGCCTGGTAGGCCGCGGTTAGCTGGCTAGCAAGCTAGCCGCTGAGAAGCTAACCGACGGCCAAGTAGCCACTGAAGACCGATCGATAAGCCCAACCGGGTGCGGGGACGCCGGGGAAACATCGATAGACTGGCGGGTAATGAGAGCACTAGTGCCAGCGGGGGAAGAGCCCGCCCCTGTAACACCAGTGGAACCCACGAAGAATGCCGCTCTGTTGGCGATAGCCGTAGGGGAGAGGCGTTCGCAAGCCGAGCAAAGATCTGGCCGCGAAAAGGCGAGCATAGCATGTTCGCTCCCCATGCAGATAAAACAGATAGCATGGCGGTCGGAGATCGCCATCGGACGGTCACAATCGGTGCATAGACGAGTAGCCATCTTGCGTCTCGGGGTACCAGAAGTCAGGGACCGGCGTGAGCACTTTGAGCAAGACGGAATCCCTCGGAGAGCTTTGAAAAAAGCTTTTGTGGTGGGCTTTCAAAAAAGCCGTTGGGTTTTAGAAATATTTGCAAGGGCAAACGAAAAGACGACTCAGAAACACACGCAGTAAGCGAGGTGAAAGAGGCAAAGAGGACCTGAAGCGTAAGCGCAGTCAATATATAGACTTTCTGACGTCACGCAGGGCTGTCTAAGTAGTTGCCTGCGCGCGTCAGTGCGCTTACTGCCCTTTTTTCAAAGGGTTGGTTTAAAATGACTTCAGAAAAGCAGGAGATGATAGGCATCATCCACTCGTACGTTTCAGCTTCGAAACGAAAGAGAACAATGTTTTCGGGTTTATGTTTGTAAAGATTCTGATTAATCCAGGTGGTGGTATAGACAATTGGAGACTTATTTCTAACAGGTAGCCTGTGTGAGTGCCATTAACTATTTACATGCTGAAACATCAGTTAAATATTCCAGTTAGGGCAAGACATTTACACGTCTATTAACACAGCATAGTTTGCAGTGATAACAGTACCTTTAGTACCACTAGAAGGTCAGTTATCTATTGGGCTATAAACAACTTTATTAACTTAATAGTAAATCCTTTTTGAACATGTTGTAAATGCATCTTTAAATTAAGATCTCTCAGTTATTGTTGGAGGTACGTTAAAGCCTACAGGAACTTCATAGAGTGGACCACAGGATAAAGTCTAGAGTTGGAACCACATGGAGTGGACCACAGGACCAAGTCTACAGTTGGTTCTTCAGGGAGTGGACCACTGGACCAAAAGTGCTCCAGGTCCTTCTTGGTAGAGTCTACATAAGAAGTGTTCCAAAGCCTGTAGATGATGACTATTGTGTACATTATAAGAGGAATAAGCACATTGTTGCTCCTCCTCTTGTCTAAAACCTACATGTGGGCAGTATGGGCAGTGCAGTGCAAACATGCACAGGCAGGTCTGGGGCATACCCGACCCGGGCTAAGTCCGCTGCTTTTGTCATCATAAAGTCTCAGATGCCTAAGTAATGAATCTGGCAATGAAACACTCGCTTTTCCCATTCCCAGAACAGGTACCACACACACACACACACACACACACACACACTCCTCCAACACGGCAGTACAGAGAGCCCTGACCTTTTTAACAGCTGGAATTAATTGGGTTGGGCTAACCTTTAAGAGGCCCGCTTCGCTCCTATCACTTGGACTCCCACTCGGGAGGGGAGGCTCCTGCCATTCCAGAGTCCCGGTGCTTCCGAGTCGCCTCATTACGGCAATGGTTTTGGAGCGGTGCCTATATGGTCAGAGTTCTTTCGCCGCCTCTCCTTTCATCCCCCCCTCTCTTTCACCCTCTTTCTCTCACTCCCTCTCTCTCTCTCTCTCTCTCTTTCATTGACAGCCAGTAGGGATCTCTGCTTGAGTCTGGTAATGGTGGTGGGGGGGCAGGGAGAGTCATTTGGCTCGATCGGGGGTGGCGTGCACACCTTTCATCTCACTCCTGGCTTCTGGGTAATGGGTGGTGCTGCTTATGGCTGGGGTAGAGGTGGAGGTGAAGAAGGGGTGGTGGTGGTAATGCCTGTGGTGTGGTGTTCCTTTTTTAACTGATGCCAGCTACACTATGGGTTTTTTTAGCTGATGTTGGTGCCGCATATTAAGTGTTTCTGAGTGTGTGTGTGTGTTCTAAATGTTTCATATTCTCTGTGTGTATGCTACATTTGCTACATTAACTCTGGATGTCAGCTGTGATGCACAAATTCTCATATTGTGTCACTGTCGGGAAAAGAGTCAACAAACTGAAGCGCAGTGCCGATGTCCAAAGGAAAGACTCAAACCAAAGGTGCCAATGAAGGAGGAAAAGGTGCTGTGTCACGGGAGGAGACGTAGAAATAACGAGCTCTTAATTACCTGATGTAGCTTGATGCGGACAACACGTCTATAGACTAATAACGCACTTAATCTAAGAACACTCCAAACACGAAGTTGAGATTCCAATTAAAGAACCTGCGTTCTAATACACAGAGAGAGAGAGAGAATATACAAAGATGAGACTCGGGGGAGTCATAATTAGTCATGGAACCGATGATGAGGAGGGCAGGAACTTAGAGACTGGCCCAACTTATTTGATTGATTGCTTCTGTTTATATGCCACTTATTATGGTTAGTGAAAAGGATTGTTAACAATTATTTTATGTAGGGCAACTTATTACCTGTATTTTACAGTAGCTCAATCGCTATGGGAAAGTGTGAGGCGATGATTCATTCTTTGTTAAAAATAATTTGAACTTGCTGCTTGCAGGTGCAACTCCTGATTATCACATTTACAGATTTTTTTTTCTATTTCTTAAGATCAGATGACTCGAGAGTTGTTTGAAATTTAAAGACAACCAAGCCAGTTAAATTATTTTCTTTTCCATTAAATGATGGTCATGTGTTATTTGTTATTCCACTTATTATTCATAAACCAATGTCTCTGCATTAACCCTTTGTGTGAATGGGATATAAATTAAATTAAGACCATTCTGAATGTCTTTGTCTGTGAGTCTGTGTGTATGTATGTCTGTGCATATGTGTGTGTGTGTGTGTGTGTGTGTGTGCATGTGTACAGTATGTGAAATAAAAGTTCTTGTATCTTTGCATGTGTTGTTGAGCTCTAAATGCAACTTAAGTGTAGTGAGCCTCTTCTTCTCCAGCCCAGTAGTAATTGACCCCTGTGGAGCACCATGGAGCTCCTGTTTCAGCTCAGAGGAGGAAGAGAGAGGGTGAGAGAGAGCGAAAAGGAGGGGGAGAGAGAAAGAGAGGCGGAGATGGAGCTTTTCGAAAACAGCTGCTTTTAAAAAGCTTCTCATTACCGCATTTGTTTGCAGGCTAATTTGAAAGCCTGACACACCAGTGTGTTTGAGCACCCACTGACACACAATTCCACTCATTTGTAGTCACTCATTAAGAGGGAGACGGTGGACTTACAGACAGCCATTGAATCTTATGTAAAGTTTGTGTTCCTCTTGCCTGAACTTTAACATGTGGGAGAAGGGAAGAAGTGAGTCTCGAAACACCACCCCCGAAACACCACACCCCACCCCAGCTGCCTGAACCCCTGTTTCCTTTCAGGGATCTTGTGTGCACGCAAACTCACACAAACACACGCACTCACATTCACACAAACCCTCCCCCAGGTGAACACACATTTGACCTTTCCCAGGTCCCAGTGCCACAGAGTCACAGAGCCAATCAAGCTCTGAGTCTTATAGAACAGTGTCAGGCCGCAGTGTTGCTATGGGCACTCTCTCTGTCCCTAGCGTGTGGCCTTGATATCACAGGCACTAACAGCACAGCACTGACAAGAAGTCTGAATGCAAAAAAAAGGAGAAGCAGAAGGCCACATGTCCAATTAGGTTCCTACGATAAATCAGACGTGAATCAATTAAAACAAAAGCCAATTTCCCAAGCTCTCAGGTAATTGCAATATCCCATATTCTCAGGGCTGATCAGTTGAAAGGAGATGGTCAAATAGCACTAGAAAGTTGAGGTGTTTGAAATTTCTAGTAATAAAATAATATATAGTTTAATAATTAAAATCTATCATAATTTTCACTTAAAAGCAAAGAGGTCTGTGCTAAGTATGATTGATTTTGTTTTTGTTTATTTTTTATTTTGTCTTCTTTGCCTCTTTTTTGTTTTGATGCTTGTGGAAGTAAGCCTAACCCAGGACACTGCCACAGGTGTGCATTTTAAAGGTGCTCTATGAGATTCTGCAGGATTTTGGTGCAATTAAATCATAGATATCTCACCTTGATCAGCTTGCTTTTTGCCCCCTGAATACATTGTGTTAAAAACTCGGCCTCGAAAGACAACGCAGGGGCTGTAATCCTCAAACAAACACTCAAACAAATATAAACCAAACCAACCTCTTGTTGCCGATTGGTTGGCCGTGGTTTGTTATGTTTTAATGCAGATCCCAGTGGCCCTAGTATTTGTTTGAATATTACAACCCCTGTGTTGTCTTTCCAGACCAGTTCCACAATGTTCCAGCTCCAGTTTTTTCCACAATGTACTCATGAAGAGATACAGAAAGTCCGTATTTCTAAACTAATCAAAAAAGTGATGGGAAATTCTGTATATTTGAAAAAAGTAATTTTTATTTCATTGTTTCAGGGAGTTTTTTGGACCTAATTACACATCCATGTTTTAAAATGTGAACACTTACAAGTTGTCATCCATGGTTTGAAGTGTGAACACCAACAACTTGTCATCTTGAGGTAAAAATCTGTACGCCTATTGTTTGTGGATGACAGTGGAAATACACAATTTTTGAGCATTCAATGACAATGAAGGTTGTGTTTACTGAAGTTCAGTACATCAGTACTCAGTGGCAAAGCCATACTGGGGTGCAGGGCATTCTTTGCTTTGTCTTTAGGTAAACTCTGTATTAGATTGTCACTGAAAGCCCTTCACCTTTTGGGTGGATGGAAATAGAGTGAGAAAAAGAGAGAGAGAGAGAGCAGGGGTTGCGGGTGGGTGGAGTGGGGCGTATTATTGGTAGTTCCTGTGCTGAAGGTATGATTCATCTCGGTGCTTTAGAAGAGAGGAGCACAAGCTCAAAGCCCCCTGGAAGGGACCCCGGAAGGGAAGCACCAGGGCTAGGGGAGCGGCCCATCTGCTCAGTGTCGAGGAGTGTGTGAGTGAGTGTGCATGTGTGTGTGTTTGTTTGGAGAGAAAAAAGAAAAGGAGATAGTGTGTGTGGTGTGTTGTAGGATGGATGGAGGTGAGCATGTATGTTATGTGTGTGTGTGTGTGTGTGTGTGTGTGTGTATGTGTGCAATATCATTGGTGGATGCTGATGATTCAAAACCCCCGGAGGACATGTGAGTCACATGTTGTGCATGTCCATGTTTAAATCAGGCTCCTTTTCCTGTGTGTGTTGGTTTGTGGTTTTGTGTGTTGAATTGTGTGTATGCTTGACTGTGTGCTGTAACCCTACAGAATGTACTGGAAGTTTAAAAATAAATCTATGCGTTGTGTAAAGCTGTGGATAGAGTGTACAGAATGTATATAGTATATACTTCGACTATATACTAATTATCCAAACAAAAGCCTCCAATTCAGTGTGTATAACTCATTTAATCAGTGACAACTAGATCTGTTTTGGACATTATTGCAGAAACCTGTTGAATACATCCTGGCTTTGAAGTCAATCAAACACTAATTCTTCACCAAAAAGCTGCCAGTTCATCCTAATGTATATATCTTAGCCTAATCACTTAGATTCCATGTTGAAAAGCGGCCAACCACTCTGTCCAGTAATTTAGCGTAAGGGCACTCATCAACCTCAAAGTCCTTGGGGGCAGTTGTGGTTCTAGGATTTTTCAGAAACAGAGGCCAGTAAGGGGCCACATGTTACATTCAGGGGCCAAGCACAGGGTATATCATAGCATGCAAATGATTAATTCAGTACAGTGCAAATACATTAAGAGAATCAACCAGTACCATTTTTCAAACACAAATAAATCATTATGAACCAGTTCTCATTTTTTTATTTATTATTGGCGAATCATGTGACTTCTAGTACTCGCAAGATGGCGCCACACTGAGGAGTCGGCTTTTTGTAAACACTGTAAACAGTGCAGTGAGTAAAGTGACGGTAAGTGGTTTAGAAATTACACAGCCGGAATATGTGAGGGTGCACACGAAGCACCGCTGTTTGACCCTTTGCCCTACTTAGGTGGTGGAATAATGATTCCTGTGTCGTAGTGTTTGTTACAGAGTTATCAGATGTGATATTGGTGTGGGTAACCAGGCTAGAAGTAGTGTGGGAGTCTGGTCTGTCTGGGCACTTCAGGGGCCAATCAAATTAGAGGTGGGGCCAGGGCCCCTGTGGCCCCACCCCTAGAACCACCCCTGCTTGGGGGGTGTGGTTAAGTTCCCTGAGCCAGATAAATAGAGTTGGAATGAACACAGGGAGCAGTTAAAGGGATAGTTCAGTTTTTAACACATTAAGCCCCTTTCACAGGTTGTCTAAAATGCAATAAAATGGTTGACATCGAAATTGTGACGATTGCTTCTGTCTCAGCTATTTGGGAAATGTAGAATTGCCTCTGCCTGCCTTCAAAATGGCTAGTAATGGGCATGTGTTGTTTCTATCCTTAAAACACTGGTTTTAAAAAAGTGCTACTTACCAAGTGGTTAGTGGTGCTCAATGATGTTCCAAAACATGTATTGTAGCGAAATAAAGCTTCCGTCATGTTTTATTTGGCACTTTGTTTATATGAAGGAGCAAATAGATCCCTATGGGACTTACAAAATGGCAAATAAAACATGACAGAAACTGTATTTTGCTACGATACTTGGGTTGGAACATCAGCAAATGCCACTAATCACTCCATGAGTAGCACTTTTTTAAAACCAGTGTTTTAAGGATAGAAAGAACACATGCCCATTGCTAGCCATTTTAAAGGCAGGCAGAGGAGATTCTATATTTCCCAAATAGCCGAGACAGGAGCAATCATCAAGATTTTGGTGTCAACCACTTTATTATTTATTTATTTATTATTAGACAACCTGTGAAAGGGGCTCAATGTGTTAAAAACCGAACTATCCCTTTAAGAACATACCAACGCTGTGATAATGCGACAGTGTGTATTTTTTTTTCTCACCCATACAATTTCATGTGGTTTCCAGCAAGGAAAGAAAGCAACACAACTCATCAATAGCTACAGCTAAGGGCCCTTGATAGAAGCTAATTGAAACCATTTTCCTGGGCTGTGGGAGTCCAAATTATAGTGCCTTTGAAGCTGAGCGAGGGAAAGGCGACTGACAAATTAGAGATTGGCTTTTGTTCGCAGAGACAAAAAAGGAAAGAAATAAGTAACAGTTTGAACGGGCATAGTGGGGGTTGAAAGAAAATAAGTAGGAAGTCAATTTCACCGTTATCAGACAGCTCCTATGGCCCCTTACATGTATATTGCTTATTACCTGAAGTCTAGTGCCATGGCTTCCTACGCCACAGAGGACATTAGAGGGGAGGAAAGGAGAGCATATTTCAGGCCGAGATATTGAATCATGTCGCCATAACGAAATAAAATAGAGCACAATGTACTTTAAATGACACTTAAAGCTGTTGGATACACTTACAAAGACACATTGGCGCATTTTCCCATTTGCTGACTTGAAGACTACTTATAACTAAATGCAGGGAGACAATTGGGCAAACTCAATGGACGGAGGAAGGAAATTTGCATTTAAATGAGAGCGACTTTTGAAATCCTATCGACCTGAAGATGTAACAAAGTCAAGTGTTTGGAGAAAAATTTTAAAAAAAAAGGAGGGATTGGAGGGGTAGGTGTGTGTGTGTGTGTGTGTGTGTGTGTGTGTGCGGAGGAAGGGGATTGGTGTGAAAGTACGATAGAAAGGGTTGCGAATTACTGTACAGAAATGACCTGACTCTTCTTCTCCAGATTACTGCCAGGGATGCTGCACCAAGAGGAGTGAGATAGAGAATTACTCCCGAGTCTAGACAGGATGCCACTCATACAGACTTTGTGGTTTGTCTCCCTATAAAGAAAAAAGTGCACATGAGAGAGAGAGAGAGAAAGAAAGAGAGAGAGAAGAGCAGAACTTATCCAACACCTTCAGAATGTAATTTCCTGGAGTCTCTTCTCTTGTGTCAAGGTGCCACATTATCTGACGAGCTTATGGGCAAATCGCTCAGATCCATGGAAGAGGCCTGAGCTATTGAATGTATCTACCCCATTCCCCCCATTCCTTTCTCTCTCTCTCTCTCTGTCTCTCTCTGCCTTTCATCTTCCTCCTCTCTGAGAAGAGCCTCTGTCGTTGACCCTGGTTAGTGTCAGTTCACTGGACCTCCTTGGCATCCTCTATGCATCAGTCCCCAACACACACACATACACACAAACACACACACAGACACACACACACACACACACACATCTTACACGCATCAGTCCCTCTACTCTACTGGGTAAGGCCCCACAGGAGCTTGATTCTTTGCTTTTTGACTAGGGGGGAGCCCCAACACACACACAGACACACACACACACACACACATCCTGCACGCATCAGTCCCTCTACTCTACTGGGTAAGTCCCCACAGGAGCTTGTTTCTCTGCCTTTTCACTAGAAGGGAGCCCTCACACACACACACACACACACACACACACACACTCACACGCAGGATAAGGAAGCATCTTTCGAGAGGAGTGCATCTGTGGGTGGCAGCAAATCACACACAAGCACAAGCACAAATGAATAATGCAGCACACAAACATGTATCCACTGCAGGTCGACACTGTTGCACTCAATGCCTGAACTAGACCTCTACCCAAAACACACACTGTTCGCACCTCATGCCGAATAGAAAACCAAATTCCTCACCTTAATGCATTTTTTTTCTCTCCGTCAGACGTAGACATGTGAATTCACTAAAGTGCAAACAGGTATTTGGCAGATGTGACTCCCTAACGACACTGTAATTTGTATGGCACGCAGTGCACACACACACACACACACACACATATATATA
>JAGFZM010000030.1:0-22395 GCA_017657215.1 Limnothrissa miodon
ACACACTCAGGACAATAACAAACGAGTAGTACAAGACCACCTGAGGGGGGAAGGAGACTGCATTGTTTACGTCCAGCGGAAATAGTTGGTATTTCAACACCCCAACGACAGCACACATACACACACACACACACTCAATCAGTCACATTTCTCAATCATCACGTCACAGTGCAGTCTGCTGCTTTTGAGGCTCAGCGATCCATACGGCTCCACTGAGTCCCCTCGGGATTCAACTCCTTTGTGTAGGGAAGACAAAATACACAAACTCACACACACACACACACACACACACACACACACACAGCACACACATACACAATCACATTCACACCACTGTTACTACCAACATCACACATGTACACACACACACACGCACACACACAAACACGCACACACACACACACACACCACCACCATCCTCACTAACACTAAACCATTTAACACACCAAATACCACCATCCTGTGTATGCCAAACACAGTACTTCCCCAGTGGTATTCTAAGATCATTTAGTAAACACCGTTTCAAGAGCCTTCAGGAGTGTCCTCTCTACTGCCTTATATAACTGATGCTGGGTGCACTGTTTATGGTTCATCAGTTCAATCCAGGGACACACTCTGGGAGAGGCATGGCTGAACTTAAAAAATAAATAAATAAATAAATAAATAAAGACTTAGACCCTTAGAAATCCCAGCCCCCAAACACACACACGCACACTGTCTTTCATTCAACTGAATTTCTGGACCTCACACATATCTCTTTCTCTCTCTCTTTCTCTTTCTTTCCATTCTCCCCTTTCCCCTCATTCAGTCAAGCTGCTGGAGCAGCACAGAGATGTCCCCTAGTCTCAGTTAGCTGAGTGTTCTGTCCCCTTTGTCGACCCTTCTGTCACCCACCCACTCAGATCGGTGGGCATGGTGACATCACAGGCCTGCCATGCTCCAACTAATTACGGCCTGTATCCTCTTCTCTCCTCTGTTCTTAATCTGCCTAGGTTACATAACGGACACTTGCAGTTGCCCCTCACCCACTGAGCCCCCGGCCCCTGGCCCCCGCACTGATGGCCCCTGCAGACACAATGTGCTCTGATAGTGGAGGCATGTAAGAGCTCAGAAAGGAGGGTGAGGAGGAGGAGAGGGGGTTCTTCTCCATCATGGTCTGATAGAGGAGGCATGTAATGGTTAGGAGAAGAAAAAAGAGGAAGAGGAGGAGAAGGAGGAGTGGGGAGATGGTTTATCCTGTATTCTACCCTAAGGCAAGTCTTACTCAATTCAATTCTGGAGGAGGAGGAAGAGAGTTCTTGAGTGTTCTGATAGTGCTTGAGGAGGAGGAGGAAGAGGATGGAGGAGGAGGAGGAAGAGAGAGAATCTGTGATAGAGAAAGCACGCAAAACGGTTGGAAGGAAGAGGGTGTCTCCTTCATGGTGCTCTGATAAAGGAAGCCCGTAGCTGGGTGGAGGCTGAGAACGATGGAGCCTCTTTCATCATTCTTTGATAGAGACCGTAGAGAAGGAACAAATGATAGAAGGGCAAAGAGGAGGAAGAGAAGAAACAAGAGGAGTGGGAGATAAATGAGATGGAGAAGAGGATGGTGCCTCCACCCCAGTGGTCCGGCAGGGTTATTAGGAAGAGGAGGAGGAGGTGGAGGAGGGACAAGGATGAAGTTACATGTCGGTTGTGATTCATTTATGTAACAAGGAGGGATTTATGTAACATCTATGCTGTTCATTTATTCGGACAGCTCTGTCTGTCTCACTGTCTCTGTCTGTCTGTATCTCTTCCACCCTTGCTTTCCGTCTCTGCTTCTCTCTCTGTCTCTCCCAACTCTCTCTCCTTTTGTCACTCACTCACTCTCCCTATCATGTTCTATTTTCCACACTCTCGCTCAGTATCTCTCTGTCTGTCTTTCTTGCTTTCTCCATCTCTTCACCACCCTGACACACTCTCTCTCTCTCTCTTTCTCTCTCTCACACACACACACACACTTTCACTCTCTCATTCCATGGCTGTTTTTCTCTCTCTTTTTCTCTCTACCTCTTTCTCCCTTTCCCTTTTCTGGCCCATAGAGAGAGGTGCAGATGGCAGTCATTGTGGGTCCAGCCTACAGCACTCCAAATGCCACGCAGCGGAACGTGGGCATACATAATGCCAGTGCCAATCTTTTACACCCCCCCTACCCCCCTCTCCTAGAATTCATTGTGGGCACAGTCCCACAGTCGTGCCCGTCCCAGCCCCACTCTCATCTCCACCCCCTCACCCTTCTCCTCTCTCTATCTGTCTCCTCTCCTCTCTATCTGTCTCTTCTCCTCTCTATCTGTCTGTCTCCTCTTTGTCACGCTATCTGTCACATGATGACAGGTCTCCTCCTTGTCCCCATTCTTGGAGAAAACGGAGCCTGAGAAAGTCTGAGACAAAATGAAGAAAAAGCTGATAGAAAGAAAGAAAAGGAAAGGGTGGAAAGAAGGAGAAAGAGTGCCCGAGAGCAAGACAGCGTGAGAGAATGAAAAGAACAGAATTTTGGCTAGTTTACCCATTACTAGTGTTTGTACCTCTATGGGGCCCGCTATGCTTGGGCCAAGTGTAGGTGTTTTGGGCCATGTGTCTGTGTGATTGTGTCTCTGTGTGTGGTGTGTGTGTGTGTGTGTGTGTGCAGAGTATGTGTGTCTGTGTGTGTGTGTGTGTGTGTGTGTACAGTATGTGTGTGTGTGTGTGTGTGTGAGTGTGTGTGTAGATGAAAGGAGCTGCAAGGCCGGGGAACAGATTGTACCGATTCCCTCCTTTGGAGTGGCTGGGAAGTCTGGCCAATGGTGCACAATGGCTCTTATGTAACGGCAGCAGAAGTTCGCCGGTCGGCCCTTCGCTGCAGTTTTTGGCGCCAACCCGCTCATGTTTGGACTTGGAAATGAGAGACAGACAGAGCGAGAGGGAGTAGAGGAAAAGAGAGACAGAGAGTGTGTGTGTGAGAGAGAGAAAGATAGTAATAGAGAGCGAGAGAGGGAGATGAAAGACTGCAAAAGTGAATGAGTGAGGTTGGGTTCATGACCGACTCTTGCGGGCCACCGTAAACATGAGCTTGGAGTTCAGCACCAGACTAAATCTAACGGCAGTAACAGCAACAGCAGCAGGAGCAGCAGGAGTGGGGCGGCTGGCACAGTGGTAAACACAGCTGTCTGGAGTACAGGGATGCAACTGCACACAAGGTCGCACACACACACACACACACACACACTCCTTTCCTCCCTAATGCCTACCCCTCTACACTCCTCTCTTTTTATACATACACACACTCTCTACACTCTTTTCTCCACTCCTTTCTCCTCTGCATACTTCACCACATTTCTACTTTCTTCGTTTTCTTCCTGTCACTGTTCTTCCTCCGTTCAGTCTCTCTTTTCCTCCCTCCTCCAAGGCCTCCTTCACTCCTTTCCTAGTTATTACAGCAGGCCGGGATCAAATGAGAGAGTTGCCACCCGCACCCTTCCTCACATCTACTCCATCTAGTCATTAACACAAGGCCTCCCGCTGTGACTTAGATCTGCACAATGTGACCGGCGGCCACATTTAGTGCTCCAGATATCGCAAGCCCCTTGTTCATCTGTCTGACTTCAAACAGAGAGGCTTTTGGGGGCGGGGGGGCTGAGATTGATCTGATTGCGGTCACAAAGCGTTCCGTAACAGGTCTCGTTGGCCGAGCAGAGGAGACTGATGTTTTGACAGGGTGAGCAGGAGAAACGATCCTCTGAATCCACCACTCACCCCTACTGCTTTGTGTAGCGCAAAAAAAAAAACCGCACGTCAAACAGGACGTGTTTTATAACCAAACCTGATCCACTGAAATCCAACGGTAATGGAGATGCTGAGGAGACCTAAGCCCTCTGCATGACCTCTTGACCTCCCACTTTTAGAGCACCACAAGAGGGGAAATGACCAGCACCTCTGGGGACTACCTTAGATCAGAGAACTCCTTGCGGAAATAATGGGTCTTATTGAGGGGGTGTGCTTTTTATTCGGCAATATGGCCAAGGTCTTACCATGGGATATTTACCTTTCCTTGGTTTGTTTTTCCTCCAAATATTTTCACAACGCAAGGTTTCAGGTGGGAATCAATGCTGGCATTCATTCTAAAACGGGGACTATATTACTGGATGATGAAATGAAAGATAAAGTCACAAATTAGAGGGAGGAGTGTAAGAGACTGACATATTCATTCATAAAGCTCTTGAAGTTTGGCTTTGTGGTGTTCATGCAAATACAGGCACACGTGTGTGCTTTTCTTACGGCACACAGTGTGTTCCCAAAGCCACTTCCTCTGTGCTGGTATACACTCAGCAACTAGCAACTACTGCCTGCATCAGAGAGAACCACTCACTATCAGCTCTCCTCATCTCCTCGAGCACTGCACACCGCAAATGAGCAATTACAGCTCTGTGTGTGTGTGTGTGTGTGTGTGTGTGTGTGTGTGTGCGTGCATACGTGTGTGTGTGTGTGTACTGCCCTTCAGGTATTTACTGTGTGCTGAGCATAATAAAACTTCAGGAACATGCTGTGTGTGCGTGCATGCATGTGTGTGTGTGAGTGTTTGTGTGTGTGAGCATAGCGACGATTGAAGAGGATGCCTGGTGGTGTCGGGTACTCTATGTCCAGGACAGGGCCCAGAGCACAGGCACATGTCTGGTCACACAAAGGATCTGCCAAACGCCCGCCTGAGCGGAACCTCACAGTCTGTCCTACAACCATCCTGTGTCGCTGCACGATTACACCACTATCCAATTGTAGTAGTATGCATGTCCAAACGGACGGAGGAAGACACCGGCATAGATAATCCAAGTCTGAGCAGTTTTCACTGGAAGAATTAGACATATTATGAAATAAACAAATAAAACAGTGGGTAAAAAGTAAACAAATTACACAAAAAATGACACACAACTAGACCTATTATAAGCAACATTGCTGTCCTCTCACAGCAGAGATGTACACCAACTGAAAACCTGTGTAAAATAGATAACATGAGTCCATGTACAGTATATGTTAATGACACCACCGTTAATACCCAAAAACAATAGGAATCTGCCAAACACAATTGTCACACAATTGCAGCCGCATGCCATTTTTCCACTGAATGCATCTCATTACATATACCATATCCCAGAGACTGTTGAGATATATGTCCATAATACTGTTATAGATACTATTACATTGTCCCTATAGACACCTATTACTTCTATCTATTAAAACTACAAAGGCAGAACATATTCCACATCTAATGACTTCCGGCAAAATTGGACATAACTGGGCAACTCTGGAATCTCTTTCAATTCATTGCATTGTGATATCCTTGCAGCCCTCAGGCAACAAAAAAGCAAGTGAAATGTGTCTGCTATGAGAACAATACCCTCCATCAGGGCACACTGAAAATGAAGTGAGAGAGGAGCACTGTAGCATTGTGCCGGTGTTCTTCACCACAAACAGACACAAACACAAAGAAATCCAAGCTGACTGCCTCATAACTCAGCTTTGACTGCGGTCAAAATCCCAACATATTGGAGTTGAAAAGCACCATATTCTTTGAGTAGTAAAACTACAGCAAAAAATATCCCTACATTTCCAAAAGGTTTTCTAAATACATCATATTTGTAATGCTTAGAAGAACAAGAATGGTTTACACCCTTAGCAGTGTTAAATCTACTTCTCTGCCCCCTGCAGTTTAAAGATGGTCTTTAGGAAAAGAAGGGCCAAACCCAAGAGATGGAGATAATCTGGATGGATTAAAGCCTCATTGGAGACCACTCATCACAGTGAGGGCCTCTTTCTCACAAAACCCACAGCTAGGTCACTACGGGACTAACTTCATTTAAAGCATTGGTAAACCAGTATTGATGTTTAGACTTCAAGACCTCACAACTTTTTATTGTCATTATACAGTAATTCATTATAATGTCATTATACAGTTGCCTGGACAACAAAATTAGCTAACAAGGCCCCAAAGGTGAAGAGTAGAGGGCCTGAGGCCACTGCTTCTATGTGTGCCAACATTTTGGAATCCAATCCGATTTATACACATTTACTTCACAATAAATAATAATTAATAGGGATGGAACCTAAAGGCTCTTGTCAGGTGGTGACACAACTATGCCATCTCACCCTGCTAGCCTACACTCTTCAGAGCACCCATAGCCAAAACTCCACACCTTTTCACCTTTTCACACCTTTTTACAAAAGCCTGTCTTCACATCCATCTATTCTAGATAAAGAGATCCTGCCATTAGCAATGCCTTGTTTTGTTCAGAGACTCATCTCGCCTTGTTTGTTTCCAGAATGGAAACGGCTACGGAACGTTGGCATCACCAGGCTCCCACGCAGCTGGGTCTAAACCATGGGTTGCCACGGAGTCGGAAGTCAAGGATTTATGGTGGCAAAGAAAATGTGTTTCCTCACAGAGCGCCTCACAGATGTGGTCCAGCTACTGAGACGGCAGAAGCCAACAGGAGTCTGTACTTAAAAGCTCCATTTTTGCTGTGGAGGAGCCTGGGGCAAGAAGCTGCCTCTCTTTCAGCAAGCACTAAAACTGCGCCTGGAGCCAAATCCACTGAACCTCAGACTGAACCTAGAAACCCATTTGGCTGCAAGAAATATTTGCTTTTTTCATTCCCTTCTCTCTTTTATTGTTATTTTTTCCATTGTTTTTGGACAATGCAAAATGCAATGCAAAAGCACCCATCTTCAATACTGTGAAATTCATACCCCAGACTATATTATTTTGCATAACTGTCTTTTTCTGCATTTTATGCTTTTCAAAGACTTAATAGGCACTCTTGCAAAAAACTGCTATAGCATTCAAGCAATCAAATACCATTACTGCAAGTGTAAAGCAAGGTATGAGTCATCCTCAATCCTCAACACGGCCATCTGGTTAATCGACAGCCCACTTACCATCACTAAATTGATCCTGATGACAGGTAACCGTGGCAACAGGTGGAGAAAGTGAGAGAGGAGGCAAAATAGACCCAGTATGGCAAAGCATGTGGGAATGAGAGAAATGCCAACTCCCCAGAGAGAAAAGAGAAGGCAAAGCAGAACAAAAGGCATTCACCCCTTAGCTACCACTGCCCTTCTGTCATCTGTGCATCTTTCACTTCTCTTAATAGTGGCATATGTTTTTGCCGTCCAAGACGGAATAATACATCTGTGAGATATATTCCCCAGAATGGGCTATGCCCTGACCATCAAACAAGCATGGGTATGACACCCATTGAGTCACATTATGAACAAATGGAAGGCTGTGATATCACGGATTGTACCCTACTTCACTATTAACGCTAAGCTCAAATCAGATAATTGACCAAGTTGCATAAGCGGAATGATTAAAGGAAATTGTGTCTTTTTTTGCTGTCAGAGTTTATCTTACAATGATCTTCAAAGCCTGGAAGATTGCAGTCATTTCTTCCCAATTGCCTGTGACAGGAGTAGTTCATGACCCAGAGTGATATAACATAAACTTTGCTATCTGTGTCTGCGTAAAGAGCCACAGGAAGTCCCATTGTATGCATGTATACGTGAAGGTACATATATTACCCATGCTGTACAGCCTCGACTTATTCGACTGGACGTGTTTTGTAATATGCAGTGTTTTCTGGAACTTTCTGTGCTGCTGGTGAGACCTCTCATCTTCCCTCTTACTTCCTGTGTTGCGCAATAACATGTTGAAGTGTGTTTATGTGTGTGCGTCTTATGACCCTGACAGATCCATTGTGAAAACACTGACCCTGCTGCGAAGAGGCGGCGATGAGGAGAGGCCCACCAGACCAGAGCTACCTCACACGGCCCTCCATGCCATGCCATGCTAGGCCAGTGAAGCATGCCTCACTGCATAAAAGGCAAAATTATGTAACCCAAATATTTGCCCTCGAAAGAAGCTCAGATCTCAATATAGCTATTTATGTAACCCAGATCCCACTGGTCACTTAAGACAGAAGTTCTGGGCCAGAAGGGTGGGGGGGCTATGAGATGGATAATCTAATCAAAGACTGGCATGTTAGCTTCAAATGGCTTTAAACAACAGAGATCTCCCGTATCAGACAAAACAATAACTCTACACACCCTTGCTCAAGGGCTTAACGAGAACAAAAGCTTGGCATGCACCAATTACTAAGTTAAGAAGATGTCATTTCTACTGAGTTTGAACAATGTGTTCCAAATGCATCTACCCTTCCATCAGGCCAAAAATGAACAAAGCTGATTATAGTACATTCCCATACATTTGCTGCACAGCTGAGAATGCCTTCAGAGCTTCTAGATAGTGACAATGGACAATGGATTTTCTGTATTCTGATGACTCTGATTGCCCCAATTTGACAAACACAGATAGATAGATTCCTGATTCTGACGCCAAAAGGGGTTGCTGTTAGCAATCAGGACTTAAGAAGTCAAACTAAAGCATTTGTCACTGACAAAAGCTCTAGTATAACAATGTCAGCAAACCACCAAAACTAAGAAGCAAAATACTGATTTGTCCTTCTCCTATTTGTGGTTTCTGCCTTCTTCTTCTTATTTGGTCTGGCTGTAAGTTTTTATTGTGTGTCAGATGATATGGTCCCTCATGCAAGCCAATGCTTCAGTCAATTTTGATTGACAGCTTATTGTCACTTCATTTAAAGTAACCAATCACCCCAAAGAAATGAACTGCAAGACTGTTTTGCTTTGGTGTTTTTCCACCGATCTTACATTATTTCAACAGTCACTTACGTAATTCAGAATCAATAAGCAAGCCTTTCATAACAGCACTGTGTTTAAAGGTCTGTCCTTGCTCATCTTAAGGAAGTTCAGAGGTCAGAACAGTGTCACTGAAATAAAAAGACTTTTTTAAAAGCCATATGTTTTTTTAGACGCAATACAAAAGGCAGGGACCACTTAACAAATATTTGCAGCAGAATGTGTTTAAAAGTACAGGACTGGCCTTGAAATAACTCCATAATCATAATACTGTCCCCTTCCTCCAGCAACACGTCCTTATTTCTGTCCACAGAACAAATAAATCTTCCGCTGACTTCCTTTTTTGTTGTGTAAGTGGATGTATATACAGACCAGGGTTCCATGTGCTGTCTTGAGATGGGTTCTTTCTCACCGCCTCTCTTACAGTCAGTCATTAAAACAGAGCAGAGGAACAGAGCTCAGGCTATATGTTGAGGGTGTGCATCTTTCCTCTCCACAGATAAGGCCTGGGAACTCAGCAGGCAAGAAGCAAGACAGACACAGAACATCCTATATATATATATATATATATATATATACACATTTATATTTGACAGTATATATACATTTGACAGTGGGGGAGGTGGTGTTATCAAATTTAGACAATGTTGGGTTAAAGGAAATAAAAAAGTTTTTTTTTCATCAAAAACAACAAAAGCATGATTATCATTGTAGGATGATGAGATTTCTCTCTCTACATATATATTTTTTTTTTTCTCTTTTACAAAGACATGATTAAGTAAAGCAGTCCTCCAGTGTTTCAGTGATGGCTTGACCTCCCCGAGGCACATTTAGCCTTCTGCAGTGGATCTGGACTCCCTGGTCTGTTCCCAGTGAAAGGAGTGATCAGCCAGCTGGTCTGTGACACTGACCCCTCGCGCTCTCATTTATCGGCCTTTAGTCACGTTCCGTCTCAATTTCTCTTTCACTTTTTCCCTCGACCTCTGTTTCACTCGGCAATCAATCCACATTAATCCCCCAGTTGCACTTTTCTTTTCTCCTTCATGATTGTTTGTCACGTGGGTGTACTGTATTTGGTGTATTTGTATAGGTTTTCTTTCTAAGTTCCTCTAATATCTCTTTGTGCCTATGTCATGGCTTGCCAGTCTTTCTTCCTATTATCTATCATGTGTCTTGTCACAATCATTACATTCTCCAGCTAACAATATAGTGTATGTCAATAGTTCTGATCTTTCCGTCTCTGTCTCTTCTTTTCCTCTCCTCTCTCACACTCCTCTCCTTTTCTCCTTCTGGCTAGTTCTTTTTTTTGTTTCTATTCTCCCTGTTTCTCTCTCTGTGTGTCTCTCTCTCTCTCTCTCGTTACACCCCTCTGCCTGTTCTTTTTGACAGCCCCCCTTCCCCCAGTGCTGTCCTGTTCAGGCTCATTACTCGTGGCCGGTGGAGCAGTGAGACTGTCTGGCTGCACCTGTCCCACGCTCACCACCACCATCACCACCGCCGCCGCCGCCACCCCTGCCACTGCTGCACCCTGGGGAGTGATCTGAGGCCTGAGGACGAACGTCTGCCTCCGCTCCCACAGTACCATGCAGCTCCCCCTTTCCACACCCAAACCCAACCTACAATCTACACCCCCCCCCCCCCCCCACACACACAGACTCTTCGCCCTGCACCCCTACTGCCTAAAACACTTATCTGCAGCCCCCTCTCACCCCACCCTCTTTCACGAGTGCCATTTCCAGTCAGCACAATCTCACCCTACACCACTCTCACCATCCTCCCTCATATGTACTTCTCCCACCCTTCCTGTCCTGTCATGGTCTATCTTCAGCCCCACTTCACACATACGTACATGCGCATAGACACAGACACAGACACACGCGCATGCATGCACACACACACACACACACACACACACACATAGACCCTTACACACACTCCTCTCTAGGGCTGGGCGATATGGACTAAAATGTATATCTCGATATATTTCTCTCATATATCGATATACGATATATATCTCGATATCTTTCCAGCAAAAATAATAATAATAATAAATAAAATAAATAAAATAAAGTGTCTATAAAATAAATAATGAAAATAATATAAAAAGCTTTTTTTCAAAATAACAAGTTCTCAACTAAACTGTGCAACAGTAATAACAAACATGTGGGCCTTCTTTCCATTTGTATATTTTGTGCAAAGAAAACGAATGAGTTAAGAGTCTCCGCCGTAATGTGACACAAATGTAGGACTCACAGGTTCTGCTAACTTTACTCCACTCGTCTGTTGTCATTGCGTCACAGAGTTCAAATGCCAATCGCGCTCTCTCATCATAGTCGCGGCAGTTCTTGTCTTGTAAAGTAGCAACACAAATCCGCGTTCTACTACGGCAATTGATGCCATGTCCACCGTGATACGGCAATTGATTTTAACGTTATGCTCCACCGCCGCTTTTTCTGTCATAGAGTTAGGGAACATTGCATGCTAAAGAGTTCTGAAGTTTTGCTCAGTTCCCACTGGTTTTGTGGCGGTCTGTCCTCGGAGTTTGTCTCATATACTTGCCGGTGGCCTCCATTTCAAAATGACCAAACCGTTGTTTCGCTTTTTTGGCCACAATAACCTTTCCGCGGCATTCTCCATCTGTATAACTCATGCATTCTATGGAAGTCGCCATTGTTGTTTACTCGGTCTACATGAGTAGGGGAAGGGAGGAGCTAACTCAAAGCAAGGAGCACTGAGCTATCAGTGGCAAGGAAGCTGGTGCACAGGTTCTCATTGGCCTTTATCAGCTGACCTCCACTATAGCCTTTCCTGACTGTTGGTCGAAGCTGAGGAGCCAGATATAAGTCAGACTATATTCAAAACATGTTTTAAATATTTGCATCTGTTGTGTTATTTTCTTATTTTAACTACCTGAACTATAAACTAATTTCTCCATCAAATAATCAGAAATGATCTGAATAATCAGAAATTTCATCAAGTTTATAGAAAGTTTTAATACATATCCTTTGGCTTATAAATATTTGTCCCAGATTTGTCAAAGGTAGGTTCAATAGGAAAAATACAAGTATCTAAAATAGACTGACATTACATAAATATTTAAAGGGATATCACCCAAACACATCTCAAGAACTGGGTCACAGACATGGCTGGCACAGGATATCTTATCCGGCTGCTTCATGACATGATTACCATGGAACATCCCGAGTGCTCCAGTTGTGCTGAATCCGCACAAAACATAGATGGTGGAGAACGCTTGCTGAATGCCACGTATTTTAACACACTACAGTAAAGATAAACAAGGAAAACAGTCTTAAAGAAACAGAACCTTCTAAAAAAACACTTGTGTGCCATAGTGCCATTGGATCAGCTAGGATATCACACAAATGGGTTTGTTATGCAGGTAACCACAGGTCCTCAGTCGGTGCTCTCCCAAGATTGGTTGGACCAAAGCTATTACAATACTACTATTACTATTACTAAAGCTATTACATTTTCTACAATACTGTGTATTGTTGACACTGACTAGGGACCCTACTGGCTACATTAGCCCACATGCACAACTCCTCCTCACACTGTAACTTCATACTTGGCCTGCATACTTGATTGATGCATGAACATGTATATGACTTATAGAGACTTATCCTTGCACTCATGCTGTAATTTTATATTACTAGGCTATTTTTATTTTTATCTTATTGTCCATATACTTATACTAGAACTGTTTTATTGCTATGCTGATATTTTTTATTGTCCATTTACATATGCACATACCGTATTTCCTGAAATATTGGCCGGGATCAATTAATAGCCGGGCCTGGTTTAATGGCCGGGGGCGTGGCCGATACGTGCATTTAAAGGCCGGGCCTGATATATAGGCCGGGCCAAAAAAATTAAGACATTTGGCAAATGCAAAGAAATAACAAAATATTTATTTCCAAGGACAATAAACTAGCCCATCTAATATTTAAATTTAAAGCAACACACCACCTTTCTTCAATACTGAAATATGTTCCTCCCCTAACTTAGACGAGTTAGGCTACCTGTCACTCTCAGTGGTGCAATGATATGTTGTTAGCATTTAGCATACAGTCAATGGCTTAACCCAGGTTTCAATGTAGCTACATTTTAGTTTGTGTTACCATACATCGTAGATCGCATTTAAATAGGAAAGACGTGGACTTGTTTGGTCGCTTCTAACTTCAAGGCTGGACATTATGGATATGACAGGCATTTAAAGTAAGTGAGCTGTTATTGAAACTTTATGGATGTGTGGGCAAAATCGCATACCTTTTTCTCTGTAAGTTTACTGCGCAACGGTATGTCACTGCGAGATAAACTCATATCAGTGGAAAGAACAGAGGCTTTCCATCGCTATATGACATGGGTATGTGCATCGATGTGTTGTTGAGAAAATAATTTATGAATGTACCTTAATTTTGTAAACGGCAAACGATGCTATCACTGCACTGCCTACTACCGAGTCAAATAACTCACGAACCCGGAATCGGACATGGTATGCATATTAAATGAAAGTGCAGAACCAGAGCTTTCAAATGGTACCAAACACTCTACTACTAGATGGAAGCAACCGTACTATAAATGAATAAGAAATGTTTGGAAATTAGGACTATTTCTTCCTAACCGACATTACACTTCATAATTTCAGTTGCTTCATAACTTATGAACGGCAGAACTTACCGATCTTTACAGGATAGTCCTAAATTGTCTTAGTTACAAAAAATGTAATCCAGGTATATTTCTGCATGGTAGGCTACCATTTATAATATTGATATTTTATCCTGCTGCATCCAACACTTGTTGTTTTCTGTTTTTCTGTTCCAATGCATTCCTCCATCAAAAGGAGAACGCAAAACATGTATCCAGTCGTGCATGCTAATGTGTAGTAACCAGATCAGGCCACTTGAGTGGATGCAAAGGTGGAGATATACAGTATGTTTTGAGTAAGGAGAGAGGAGAAACAAACCCTTTATATTAATTTAATACCCTTATTAATAATTTAAAATCGTAGCCTACATGTAGTTCACCGTAATTAAAGAGCACGTAGGCCTATTCTACCAACCAGGTCAATAAGAAATAAAGGCCTGTCTGTAATTAAAGCCTGTCTAAAATTAAGGCCTGGGCGTTGGGTGAACTAAGTAAATAAAGGCCCCGGCCATTATTTCAGGAAATACGGTATTTATTGCTGGTCAATAGACTTTCAACCTTGCACTATTGCACTACTGGTCTCATTTGCACAACTACCTTGACACACTCCCCATACTATACCTCAGTACATTCATGCGCATCTCTACCCACAGTATCTGTATTTTCTTGTTATTTTTAGTAACTGTAGTATATGTTGTGTATGATTTTTTAAGCTGCTAGGACCTTTAATTTCCCCTTGGGGATCAATAAAGTATCTATCTATCTATCTATCTATCTATCTATCTATCACTCTATCTACAGTTTATATACAGATTATGGCAGAGAGTCACCTAGTCGCAACCTTGTGGTGGCTTATCAGGCTACCTAGTGTGCAGTGGTCGTTTGAAAGACTTCTGATTCCACGCATTGAATTGGTCAAAGTCAGACTATACATTTTGAACCCTAAATGTATAAGACATGTCATATCAAATCAGCACCCACTTGTCATATTCAGGGAATAAGAACAGATAGGAACAAAGGCAGAATGAAAAAAAAGAAACGGAGGGAATTTTTTTATTTGCTTTTGAAATATACATTAGATATTGGAATTTGAATCTGGGAACATGTTGGAGACGGGGAGAGGGGGGGGGGGGGGGGAGAGAAATGAAGAGACTATATCACAGGTTAGTTCTTTATCTACTGTATGTGTAGGGTTGAGCTTTGATCTTTCAGGCCAAGCCTGAACCAAGTTTCAGACTCAAGTTCTGTACACAGGTCAGAGGTCAAACATAAACCATGCCTTTCGACTAGGATTAGTAGGGACACTACAAGCTATAGCAACAGTATCTGAGAAGGAGCCCAAATAAGACTACCAATTTGGCGCTGTTATTCCTGTGGCATTTGATATAAAAAGGTTAGAAAAAATCCCACTCATTTTTGTACACATCACATGACAGTGCACCTAACAATATGATCTTGTCAGGAGGCCAGGCGCTGCCAAGCATGGATGTATTCCAGAGCCACAATCATCAACCAGACAATGCTTATGTATGACCAAATGATCCCTCCCCTGATGGAATGCACACATGTTTCATCCTAATCTGGATCTGATGCCCACCTCCGCATATGGCCTTTGTTTAGTCTAAAAACTGCTGTGTGCACGAGTGTGTATGTGCATGAGTGTATGTGTGTGTGTGTGTGTGTGTGTGTGTGTGAGAGAGAGAAAAAAGAACCGTGTTTATGTTCATTCACTCTCATCTGGGAAAACATCCTTCTGTTGCTTTTTCTGTCTTATGACAGGGCCCTGACGTCCTCCCCTTTCAGAACAACACATTTTATTTTTAGCTCTTCCCACCACTGCTGGGCCCCAAACATAGATGAGTGGGCTCAGACAAAACACACTCTGATTATGGCAGCACCAGCCAGGTCCATATTTGGCCTCTGGCCAACCACCTGGATCAATGCTACTGTTCGTGTGCATAGAACAGTCAGCTGAACACAGAAAACAAATAACCACCATGCTGCCGAAGGAGAGTGATTAGGCAGGATGTCAAGTGTAGAGGATGAGAAAAATTTGAACCGTTTTCTATTGCTAAATCAAAAAAAATTTAGCATGAAGGCTACGTTTTGTGAAGAGAAGTACTTATGAAGAGACGTCTCTCACCAGAGCACCTTCTCTGTTGAAACTCCAAACATGCAGAGAGGAGGCCCGAGAAAACTTTAAACATTTAGGCCAAATATGTAGGGTAGGTGGGTTATGTCTGCGTTCATCTCAGCAATTTAACAAATGACTTAACATATCTAATTGCACCTAACGCAGAGCGATGATGTCTGGCAGCTAGGGCAAGGCAAACATGCACAATGAATAAATAATTGCATCACTCCTTATTCCTCTAGTATAGGGCAGCGATAGATAGAAAGATAAATGGGGGGTAGAATGATAAATGGATAGGAAAAGACAGACAGAGAGATGCAGAAGATGATGAAGCAAATGTGTTACCTTTGAAAATAAAACCCAATAACAAACTAAATTAAAACCCAACAAGCAAATAAGCTATGTGATGTGGTGAGTGTCCTACCGTTCCTTTTAAGAGAGAAGTACTATGGTCAATTATTCATGGGAAGCCACTAATAGGCTTTTTGATTTGGCCACTGTAGCTAGTGCCCCCTCCCTTTTCATCCACACAGTTGAGTGAAAAGTTCATCCCTGTCCCTTGGGTCTCTGAAGCTGCCATTCAAAATGCATGGGGAGAGCAGTTCAGTATGTGTGTGTGTGTGTGTGTGTGTGTGTGTGTGTGTGTGTGTGTGTGAACTGAGCCTGTGCTTGCCTGGCATAGGCTGCTAGCATTTCCCTCTCACTAAAAAACAGCATTGTATTACAGGAACACTGCATTTTTCTGCAGTAATGCAATGTTTTCTGTCCAAAATATTGCATTGTGCAGTACCATGCAGTGCTGCATGCTATTATCCATGACTAACTTTTGGCTAATTTCTAGTTTCTGCTGATGATCATATCAGAGTCATTTACATGGAAACATTAGCATACAACACTCCGTATTTGTTCAGACTTACAGTTCAGAGGTTGTATTTTAGTCTACATATCTATAGACTTCTAAACCTGGTACTAATGCTAGCTTACAGTAATCTTGGAGCCTGCGCTTCTTTGAATTTTGCATACCTCCTATATAGTAGCAGTTTATGTTTTTCCTAATCAGTTTTGTATTACATAAGTAGTTGGCGTTATATCTGGAGAATTAAATGCAACCTTTGTAAACTTAAATGCAACCTTTGTTCATGCTTAGCAAACAAAAAAGGTACTGTATTGTACCGTGTTGAAGTCTTTAGTGTGTGTGTGTGCGTGCGTGAATATGTCTGTCTCTCCTTGCTGTGTGTGATGTGACTTTATTGTGTGTGTGTGTGTGTGTGTGTGTGTGTGTGTGTGTGTGTGTGTCAAGAGTCAAGGGTCAAGGCAGTGAGATGCAGACTCCCAGATCAGTAGGAGTCATGGGTATGAGGGTGCTGACTCAGAGTCCTTATTTCCCCTTCAGAAATGGACACAGCTCAGAAAGCATGGCACAGTGCCAACTTCCCCTACTACAGCAGCTGAGAAAGAGAAGTGGAGAGTGGAAGAGAGGAGTGGGACAGAAAATAGGTGTGGAAAAGAAAGACTGAGAGACAGAGAGAGAGACAGAGAGAGAGGAAACCACAGACAGTCAATTCTCTTCTCAAGGCTATGCAGAGGAAGCCTGATTGTCAGTGTGGTGGTTACTGTGACAACCTACTCATTAGCCCCGGTCCTAAATGTTCTAGAATGTTGTCTGAGGGCTACGCCTCTGCACGTCTGAGTTTGCCGCACCGCTAGCCACTGTAAGCCCACCACAGTACAACACAACGGTCTGGGAAATCAGCTCATTTGCAGTCTACACAAGAGTACGTGCACGTGCTTGCAATGCCTAATCTCAGTCAATTAGCCTAGCTTAGCATAATTCAGTGGAAGTGGATGACTCAGATAGCATACACCTTGAGGGCCACTTTAAAAAAAAAAAAATCTATCCCAGTTGTTATGGCTGCCACCTTATCATCATTTCTTCAGCACATTCACTGTATGTTAAAACTGAAATCTAAATCACTAAGGCTATTTCGTTTTTACAGACAATTTAGAAACACAGATTATGAGTATAGCAGTTGACCACTAAACGGCAATACAACTAAACAGGACAAGGTAAAAAGGGGTTTGTGGGTGATTGGGGAATGCTATATAAAGACTAAGATAGAGCACTACAGTGAGGCAGAAATGATTGCTCAGGAGATGTTTGTGCTTCAGTAGAGCAGGTAAATGCTTTCCCGAAGTAAACACAATGGACTTCAGCCTTCTGTATTGACTAAGCTCACTGTGACTTCAAAACCTTAGATTATTTTTGTTCCCCCAACAACAAGGTTCAAGACTCCAGACACTGTTTACAAATAACTTTCAGCTGAACCAGAAGCTGGGGTCGACGTCTCATCCGAGGGTCAAAGCGTGCGATCAGATACTCAGCCTGTCCAGACCTGGTTGCAGTATAAATGCCTATGCGATTGATTTGCGGAGCTCTTCTTCACAGATCCATATGTCCTAATTCAACACCGACACAGCCTTGGCCCCTGAAACAAAGGTGGGGAAGGGCAGCCCGCAGTCCCTGAGCCTTCACAGAAACAATGCTGGGTTAGGCAGGCAGGCTGCCCTACGCGGGAGGAACCATAAAGCCAAGCTGCTGCGGCATTGAGTGGGCTTGGCTGCCCATGCAGAAAGGGAGGACCATAAAGGCAGCTTCAGCTCCTACCATGCTGGAGGGAGGGAGGGAGAGATGGGCCTGGTCCATATGGGCTTTTGTGTGAGCGGTGTGTGTGTGTGTGTGTGTGTGTGTTTGATTGTGTCTGTGTCTTCTACACATGAGTGAAAATAAATGCAAACACAAACAGATTTTCACATAAAAGTAAGATGCACACATACCCACACAGCAGGTGTGAACTTTTCTTACAAACACACACGCATCTCTTTTTCACACACACACACACACGCCTCTGGTCTCTCTGTAAGATAAACGACTCCCTTAACAACCCATCAACACCCAAACACAACCAAAGAGCACACAAAACAAAGCAAATCAACAAGACAAAAAGAAAAGAAAACAAAAGAGAGAGAGAGAAAGAGAGTCTCCATGGTCAAGAAAAGAACAAGTCTGCTGCAGCAGCTTGTTTAGGAAATAAAGAAGTAAAAAGAGTGTGCATACTGAAGAAGGGGTGGGGTGTTTTGAAGGCCTCATTACTGTACCAGAGCATGGATTCCTGCAGTTTCTCAATCGGATAATGCAGCAGCACCTTGCAGGACTGTGGCTGTAAAGGCTTCATGAGTCTGGAGAGAGAGAGCTGAATCACAGAGAGACCCTGCATCACTCACCTGGCCCTCGGCCACACTGACTGTGGCCCTTGTCCATACCAAATGTGGCCCTCGTCTAGACTAAATCTGCTTAGGGATGAAACTGTCATCACATAACTCACCCGGCTGGCTAATAACGCCATCCTCCTGGAATGTGTGTGTACACATGTGTGTGTGTGTGTGTGTACACATGCATGTGTGTGTGTGTTCTGAGACTTCCAAATCAATTGTAAATGAAAAACTACAGCACAACAAAGCTATGGGCTGTGCTGTCATTTACTCTCTCGTTCATGTCTTCTAAATTGCATTTTTGCTTTGATAACAAATATGTGATTTGAGGACCAATCTTTTTGTGACTTTGTGTTACTGTAATTTGCACCCTTGGTTTCCACATACCCCCTCTTCACCTTCTGAACGTAACAATTCTAATATGGCTCACACATTAAAGGGATATTGGCGCTAAATTGTTTCACCGCTGGCGTGCTTTAATTAGATAGCCTATTACAGTGCGGCTAATCTTCTTAAAGAGTTCCGGCAAACCTCCTCGCATGTAATTTCTCATGGAAGTCTGTGAAAGGCGTTAAGCCAATTCCATTTGGTTTGGGATTACAGGAAATGGGGCAGGCAAAAAAAAAAGATTTGCACAAGCAGCTCCAAAAAAAATCTGGGGAATAGACTGTGGATCTGTAGGGCAGCGAAAGAGTGTGTGTGTGTGGGGGGGGGGGCTGGTGGTACTGTAGGATGATTCTAAGGGCCTGGCATTGAGTGGGGGCCCTAAAGAAATGTAGTATTATATGTCAGTGTTTGTGATTTTCTGTCATAGGGTCCAATATGCCCCTCTAGAACAACATTTGACCCCTCATCTAGGACATACACTGCCCTGCAGCTGTTCCCACAAGTGTGCTGGATGTAGGTGTTTTTATCATACTTATGCCATGGGAACGTTTGATTGTTTAGCTTGGAAGGGAATGCTTTGAAGTCACTGCATTCTACAGTAGTAAATTGTCTGTGTAGTTCTGTATAAGACAGACAGAGAGAAAGAGAGAGAGAGAGAGAGAGAGAGAGAGAGAGAGAAATACACAGTTCTAGTGAGACTAGTTTTGTTCTGTAATGTGCAAGAGCAGCGAAAGGCAAAACCACCAGTCTGGTTTAGACTTACACTCTCCACAGACCGACGGAAGAACAACCCTATACTTCTGAATGGAGGAGGAGAAGGTCAAGTGGGACCACAGGCCTCTGTCTGTGTGTGTGTGTGTGTGTGTGTGAGAGAGAGAGAAAGACTCATCTGAGGGTGGTAAGGATGTGGTTTGCCTTCTATAATGCTTGCATCTGAGTGTTAGTTTGGTTTGCCTGTCTGTATCAAATTTACTGTCATAAAATGTTGGTGTGTGTTCGTGTGTGTGTTTACTGAGTTTGTGCACAATATAAAAGCAGGGAGTCAGCTGTTTAAAGAAGCCCTTCTGACAGAGGCCTACACAAACTTCAAATATGAAGGTCACCCATCTTTGGATATGTGTGTATGTGTGTGTGCAAAAACTGGAACACTTTTCCCAAAGGCAAACAGCAACAGCAGCTGTCAACAAGCACAATATTTTCTATTTATACACACACACACTAACACACATTTTATGACGAAGAATAAGAGAGTGCACTGCCCGGGATTACGCTAAGCTTCTGACATGGTAAGCACATTGCAGGAATGAATTACATGAAGTTACTGTGTCTTTACATTTTATGATGCAATTGCGTGTCCAGACCATTAAACTGGTAATACTTCATCATCCAAAATTTCTAGAGTCCAGGCTACAGCAGACCCTGTTGAATTAAAAGCAATATATAATTGTTACTTCTGAACAGTGTTGGGGATAACGCGTTACAAAGGAACGCGTTACTGTAATTTGTTACATTTTTCAGGAACGAAATAACGTAACGAGTTACATTTTAAAATATCAGTAATTCGTTACAGTTACTATCTATAGTAACAGACTTTTTCTGCGTTACTAACGTTTTGTTCAGTAAAACTATTTATGACCTGTTAGCTTATTTAACTGATCTGTATGCGTCTGTAGCTGAATGAGAGAGAGAACGCGACAAAACCACTGAAATGCAAGATGTATCCAATGTTGTTTTGTGTGCAGATTCAGTTAGCCCATTCGGATAAAGTTGGTTATGCCTATGGTAAGGTCAGACACTTGCAAATAATTTTGATAGGCTATAATTAGTTTGTAGCCTGATGTTATTCTCCTGAACACATACTGTAAAGCTACTAGTATGACCCACGTCATGTTTATAGCGATTCATTCATCAGTCTATTTTGCGCACTGAGTACTAGGCTAGCGATGTCAGTCATTATCATAATAACAGGTGTAGATTATTGGCTAATCGGAAGCTAGGTAGATAACTTGCAAGTCTGAGGCTACGTTTACACATACCTGGGTATTTTGATAAACGAATATTTTCTTTCTTCCGTTTTCCAAAATAATTCCGTGCATACACCTTCGCTTTCAAAAAAGTTTCCGTTTACGTTAAGCTGCATAAATATGCTGTCAAGAGCCGTCATACCTAGGCTAAGCCTATGGGCCGCAGTGTAGGAAGAAGGAAAGCCCATTATTATATACAGTCTATGGGAAAGCCATACAAGCCAACCAGAAGCCTCACGCCATTCCTCCGGGACAACCACCTCATTTTCAAAGTTCTCCCACCAGACAGCAGAGTTTTCCCAAAAATCTCCACTTTTGCCTGAGTTTTTTTTTTTTTTTTTTTTTTTTAGAAAGAATCGTTTTCAGAGGCGACATCCGTTTGTGTGTAAATGAAAGGCGCAAACGAAGGGGAAAGTGTCCGTTTTTAAGAGAAAACGTATGTGTAAACGGGGTGGAACAAATAGTTTGTGCTTCTGCCTAGAATCTGGATGGGTAGGGAGAAAAAAGTAACGAGTAAAGTAACGAGTAGTGTAGTGAGTTACTGTTTAAAAGGAGTAACAAGTAACGTAATTTAGTTACAAATTAAAGCAGTAACTAAAGTAAAGTAACAAGTTACTTTTTTGAGTAACTTCCCCAACACTGCTTCTGAAACAGTTCCAAGTGTTCATTTGAAGCAACAGAAAATGTGTGTGTCAGAGATAAGGAGTGGGTTCAAGAAATTATCTCAGCTGTGGTGTAATAGTCACAACGACACAAAGGCATAACGGCCATCCTAGTTGCACGGATCTGATTGAGTAAAACTGGCCGATGAGTGTGTGTGGCCCATGTTTGCCTGGCAACTGTGCAACCCAGGGCACCCTGAGAATGTTTTTCCAAAGAATCAATATATGGGAAGACCCAAAACAATCTTCTATCACACAGGGCCCGGTATGCAACCGAAGTCGTCCAGGTGTGGACATGCTGTGAGAGACAGACCCTTCTGCTGTGTAACAATGCCCCAAAGGGAGAACCATTTCCACATATAACCAGGTTTTGCCCAGGTAAAGCTGTTGATGTGTACTCACATTAATTGAAGTGTTAATTGTAGTGTATAAACATACACAGTAGCAGAGTTGAATGTACTATAGTCATTAAAGCCATTCTACTACACATATAACAGAAAGCTCTGAAAGCCAGTTCAGTCAATAACAGCCCCCCCCCCCCCCCTCC
>JAGFZM010000030.1:22495-61000 GCA_017657215.1 Limnothrissa miodon
AGACTGGCAGACAGACAGACACACACACACACATCTGTAGCTTCATAAACAGGTTAAAGAGCAAGTAGAGGC
Source organism: Limnothrissa miodon (assembly GCA_017657215.1). NCBI lineage: Eukaryota > Metazoa > Chordata > Actinopteri > Clupeiformes > Clupeidae > Limnothrissa > Limnothrissa miodon. The sequence continues at coordinate 22,568 of JAGFZM010000030.1, forward strand.
AATAGCAGTGAAGCAGCAGAAGTATGCTCAAAACACACACACACACACACCTGTGTCTTGGCACCTTGAGTCACACTTGCCGAACAAAAAAGCTTACCTAAATTCCACCTCACACAATACGCAATAGCATCTAAGATGCTAAGATGCACAGCGCAGGCACCAGGGCCTTGGATCACACAAACAGATTATATTCAGTTTATTACATACCACATTTCATTACCCTGTATTATACATGTGTAATCACAATAAACCTGAATCTAATCTAATTTGATCTAATCTAATCTATGCTCTTTACCATCTGGAAATTACAATTTTTATTATTTGATTGTTTATTAGTCTGGCATACTGGCTGCTCTCTTCCTGCCATCTGCCTAAGAATTGTGTCGTGATGTCTGTATGTGTAATCAAAATCTAAACCATGTCTTATTTCACTGTCCATATCGTAGCACATCGTTAATCCAAATCCAATCTTTTGTACAATCCAAATATGCATTCGGCTATAACATCGGAGGAAACCTTTTGAATGTTTTACACAGAGATCAAATAAAGGAAGGCTCACCATAATATTCTATTTGCAAACTACATATTTTCTTCAGCTACTGTATATCTAAAAAAAAAGATAATTCTCTCATCTTTTTTCTGTATTGAAGAGACCACATTATTTTCTACTGTACAACACAGATGCGCGCACACACACACACAACAAAGAATAATCAGAATACAGCTGCTCCAATTATTTGACTCAAACAGGAAAACAGTTGTGTTGCCATGGAAATTCAATTTTTGGTGACAGGGCATCAGAGGAGCATGTTTTGATGTGGGGAGACTGGTGCTCAGAAACATCCTCCACCTGTGTCTGGGGCAGAAGGGCTCAGGGGAATATAACAGTATAGTATATATCACACACACACACACACACACACAAACGGGAACCAGACAGAGCCCAAATCAATGTCTTTAGACTCAGTCTGGGGATCCCCTGCTGTGTTTGTGTGATGGAGGGAAAGAGTGAGTGAGAAAGAGACACAGAGAGAGTGTGAGAGAGAGAGAGAGAGAGTGTGTGTGTGTGTGTAAGTGCATTTGCACAATAAATCAGCACTTATTCATGTTGTTTCACACTTACCGCAATTTGTATTCAGGGTCCTTGCATGCTGCTGCAGTTGTCATGGGATACCGAATGCCATAATTAAATAGCCAGTGATGATTGGTCAGTGGCAGACCAAATGATGGAGGCGGCACAGCCAAACCAATATCCTCATCAAATGCATTTATTTTAAAGCTTAACCAATGTTTAACCTCTAAAATATGGGTATCAGAATTGTTATATGTCACTGTGTATTCTGCATTGTATGTCACTGTCCGTCTTAATGGCTCGACTAGCCATTTAATTCAAAGGCAGCTAACCTTTTCAATATAATAGTCTTATTTAAAACAATGCCCATCTATTGAAAACAACATTAAGAGCAAAAAGTTTAAATCACTGCTCAGTTCAAAATGACATTGTTATCTTTAAAGGGTTCATGTTAGAAACTACATATATTAATAATAAAATTTGGATATCATTATTTTGTTGATATTTTTTGTGTATACTACCAAAATGGTATCATATTATAGACAAAGAAACAGCTTGTTTGTGTTTTTTTTCTCCTTACACAATATAATATTGTTTATAGTATACTAAATATTTGTAGCCTCGCCAGCCCCGCCCTGCACTTTAATTTCATTTCATACAGAGGGTCTGGAACCGCTGTATTGAGAATCGTTCTCTTATTAGAGATGTGGTTTCTGCTGAAGTTAAAACCAATCTGATCTGCCTTTACCCAATCGCTAACACCTGGTTGTGACGTATGCAATGCGGCGGCTTCCCTACCATTTAGCCTAGTCACTTCCTCGGAAACTAATGGAGCAAGCTGGAAAATCAAACTTTTCCTGAACCCTGTGGGTAGTAGGGCCACAACATCTTTTCCGCAGATAAAATTAAATAAACATTGTTCTTGTTCCTAAGCGTTCCCACAACGGACTGAATATCCTCCTGTACTACGTTCGCTGCCACCATTGCTATTGTGCACAATGCGCAGCCAGACAATGTAGCTCACAAAACCGACGTCACCACTCACCAGAACATTCCCACTTTTTGCTGATTGGGTAGGAAGAATGCTTTCCTAGCACCTACAGTTTTCAATTACAGCGGTTCCAGACCCTCTGTACGAAATGAAATGAAAGAACAGGGTGGGACTGGCAAGGGCGAGGCTAAAATATTTGATCCCATGAGGGCAAATTTCAGTGTTTATCCCATTTGGCATTTATCCCAAGCTTGAATTAGTGAAATACACACAGCACAGTGAAGCACACTAACTGGAGCAAAGAGCTACACTGCTATAGGGCTGCACAGTAAGGGGTCTATGGTCGGGAATAGAACAGGTGTAATGGATGCTAGCTAGCCTAGCTGTCCGTGTAGTACGGAAAGCTTCCCTCCCAAAACTTCAAAGAGCTTCCTAGTTAGGTGACTGGGAGCCTGGGCTTCCGGTCGACTGGTTAGGGCGTTCAACTCTCGATCCATGGTTGCTGTGAGTTGTGAAGTTGTGGGTTCGAGCTTGGGGCTAGACTGTGCAGGATGACCTTGGTTACACAGGCAGCCCAAGCCTTAACCAGTACAGGTCACATCTGCCCCACATGCCCCAGTGCTCCTCATTTCATGACATATGCCAGTTTATAGAGCATAAAATGACCTTTGGAATGGAGGTAAGATAAGATAGCAGTTACATAGAAGTCATACGATATTCACTATGAGAGGGACATTGGAGGTCACTGTGGTAAAAGAAAATGCCACACTAACCAATATCTTTGGATTGGGGATCACACTCAGTGTGTGCACAAAATATTGAAGTGTCTCTGTACACAGGTCCTTAATGTACTACGCTAACACTATCATAATTAAATTAACTCAATTTGCATGCTTTGGGGTTTACCATAAATACCAGTTAGCAGTTTGTTACTTAAGATGTCTGTATTTATTTTTGTCCAGTGATTATTTGTTTATATGTTTGTAATGTCAATATTGTTTGTACACACTGTATATTTTCTATACAATAGGTGAGTGTAGCATTTTCAAAATGAAGGCAGGCCTACCGAACTGCTAAATTTAGAATTGTTCCTAATTACTCACATTAGCTAGCATTAGCTATAGCATTACTGTCTATTTCACCTGTACATGATGCCAGCTCACCATTACACTGCTGAGGATTTAGCAATTTAGCAGGTAAAGCAGCCACTGCTTTAAGTTGTGTGGTTCAGCTCTCAAGTAGCTTGTGGTTAGTGCTGGCTTCAAGCTGTTGTATTGTGCCAGCTGGTTGACTAGCACCCGTGAAAAAGGAATTACGCTAAGAGAAAGATTTCCCTGTCCACCTAGAAAGGGGACAACAAACCACATAAATAGACTGTCTAGTTTTGGTCTACATCTCAGACAATGCCCTTTGGCTGGTCAACAGCTGCCATATTTGATTAGTACTAGAGGAAAAGCAAGGGCTTTTTGGAGCTCTGTCCTGTCGGACATCCAGTCTCCATATTTCAGAGGAGAAGCCAAATACAGAGGGTTTTCCTTTCCTCAAATGCTGCAGTGTGACCAGGAGATGATGTTCAGATGTTTTTCAGTACAGAAGCAGTAGGGAAGAGTAAGCAATGGGTTATATTTTACAGAACCTTTTTTAAAATACAGACTCAAAAAGCAATGCAGAATAGAAAGAAATAGGCCTTCTTTATTTATCCAGAAGGAGATTAAGGAAGAAATATTTTCTTTTAAACAATGCACCGCCATTTCGGGGTCAATTGTGTATATATTTACATAAAAATATTTACATCAAATTCTGCCTTTAACGTCTGCCTGTTTATGAAGGCAGTACATGTTCCAACAATTAAATAAACATTGTTCAGTGTTCAATAACTTTTCTGCCAGGTCATCTAAAACAAGCAAAACAATTTTTTTTGCCTGCTACAGCAAAGGACTGGTTAAACAGTGGAGGGAGCGAGACAGCTTTGTTTGTTTTAAACAGAATCACAGAGTCTTCAGTAAACATTGTGTCAAATTGGGGACCTTGGACATTTAAGTACTGTTTGCTATGCTGTATACTCCTCTTTGTCTCTGTCGAATGAACGTGTGCGCGAGCCACAAATGTATAAAACATGAGGGCTGGTTATTTTACAGAGGGCTTTGGCGTGCGCGGCTCTCTGGCTCGTTAGCTCCACACGCGGTCCAGTGAGGATGGGAGGGAGATTGACAGGTTCATTCAGCGCAAATCTGCTTGCCGCTTCCTGCGCTCATTTGTAGGAACAATGTCTACTGAAAATCAATTTGGCTTTGGTACCTTTGTGCTGGAACTAATCCCTCTCTTACTCCCTCTGCCCCCTCAGCACGCACGCACACACACATACACGCACAGGCACACATACACAAGTACGCACACTGCTTCCATCCACCCAAAGCTCATCTCTTTGGATTTAAGCCTCCCTCATAGTGATATCATGAGAGGCCGAACTGCTTTGCTTCCCTGCTTCAATGATAGTGTGTGTGTGTGTGTGTGTGTGTTTATGTGTGCATGCACACGTCCATGTTTGTGCATGTGTGCGTGTGAGTGTGTGTGTGTCATTGTAATACAATAGAGAGAATGATACCGAAAGTTTGTGTGTGTGTCAGAGATCAAGTGTGAGAAAGGGAGGGTTCTAGGGGTTGTTGGCACTGAAGTCCATTTTTGCATAATCCGTTTCCAGTGCACCCAGGCCCCACTGAAACGGTGTGTTTGTGTGAGCGCAAGTTTTTCTTAATGCATGAGTGTGTGTAAGGTTTAGTGTGAAAGCCAGTGAGAAGTGTATGTGTAAGTGTGTGTGTTTTTGTGCAGAGTGTGTCTGTGTGTAAGGGTATGTGCTATGCATGAATGCAAGAGAGAGAGAGAGAGAGAGAGAGAGAATAAATGTGTGTGTGTGTGTGTGTGTGTTGTGCACCTAGGAGGATAGGAATGATTTTGTAAGCCCCTCAGTAATCACAGCGACTGCACCTGTTACAGTAATTAGTCTCCACACACACACACACACACATGCACTGTTTCTGTCTCCCATATTCACTCTTTGTTCCTCTCACTGTTTTCTCCTCTGCTGTCTTTCATCAGAAAATGGATAGATGACAGAGGGATGAATTCCTGTCCAATGACGGTGTAATCGTCTCCAGAATATGAAGGGCATAGCTTTGAACCAAAAGGTTCTGAGATAAAGAGAAAAAAAACGACTGAGACAATAGTGGCAAAGATGAGGAAAAAAAAAGGAATTAATTTCAGTTGCACAGTCAATCGGACAGACAGATCGATCAGAGAGAATGCAAAGAGCCACTAGGAATGTCATGGGCTGAGAAGACAGAGGGCAGAGACACACACAGAGAAACAAATGGCAGCTGCTATGTAGAATGCGAGGTCCATCAACACACAGGCCACCTGTCTTTCAGTGTGTGTGTGTGTGTGTGTGTGTGTGTGTCAGACATGCTAAAACGCTGAATGGATAGGTCATGATGACAGTTTTTAATTGTTTTCTGATAAATGAGCCATAAATCTGCTAGCTTCATTAAAAGGGTTCATGGCTAGGCAATTAAATAGCCAATTTTACTCTCTCTCTCTTGATACAGCACACACATATATACACACGGCACACACACTCTACACACAGACAGACATGGTCAGACAGACTGCCTGATGTATTGCTGCCAGCCAACAGGAGAAGGGGGGGCGGGGGGGTATGTGTCTCCCTCCTCCAGGAGTTGAGTGACAGGCAGTCTCTATCCCTGGCAATGACATGGCAGCCCTACAGAACTCAGACTGTGCCTCACCATCCTAAATTACAGAGCCATCTCTTAAGCAAGGCCAGGTCACACACACACACACACACACACAGACATAATAACATTGTTCTTTGTTTTTCCAGCTGTAAAATAAGACTAGTGCATTTTGCCTAAATTGTCGGAGGGTAATTACAGTAGTGTAATTACTGTTTGTAAAGCTGGTGCAAATAGAGCAGTTAAAGATATTTGTATAAACTCTACACTCTCCAGTTTATAGAAAAGTACAAAGTCAACGGCACCTTTAAAGCAAATGATGATGAACAGAAGAAACCATGACCAGGAACAATCTTTTTTCCTTTGAAAAGTCTTTTTGTCATAATCTAGTTTCATATAATGGATCAAGCTTCACACTTTCTGGGAATTCAAATAGCTAATTTCTCTGAAAGGTCCCCTATGATACATATTTTTCTGCATGTTAACATACAGAAGGTCTAAGACCTCCACATAAACTTCTCCGAAACAGCTCACTGAGAGTACCGCTCAGCTTAGGCACCTACACCGTTCTCATTACTCGTAGAGCCTCATTAATCTACATGAGAAAATTCCTGCCATGTCACTCTACCTTGTTCAAAATCTTTGCCACTGAGCTTACTTGTGTCTGATAAATAATTTTGCAAGCTAAATGAAATTTACATTTACATTTATGCATTTAGCAGACGCTTTTATCCAAAGCGACTTACAAAAAGAGGATAACAATCAAGCTACATAGCAGAAACCTTAAGGAGCATAGTGCTAGGGAATAGTGCTTCAGTTCATTTTAGTGCTAGGATAGAAGATGTTCTCTGAATAGCTGGGTCTTTAAGAGCTTTTTTAAGGCCTCCAGAGATGGCCCTGTTCTGATTGTTTTTGGTAGGTCATTCCACCAGCGTGGGACGACACAGAACAGAACAGTCTGGATTGCCTTGGGCGAGGACCGAAGTTGTTGGGGGGTAGCCTGAGCCTTTAAGAGAGCGCTTAGATAGAAAGGGGCAGATCTTCTAAGCACTTTGTAAGTCAGCAGTAATGTTATGTAATGTTAAACAAAAGAGAGAAAAAAACTCAAGCAGCCCTGAAACACACTGGGTGGTGCATGTATGATGCATGGGCGGTGTGTGTATGGTGTATGGGCGATGGTGGTGCAGGTGGTAGAGGAGCCGTTCGGTGACTGCAAGGTTGCAGGTTTGAGCCCCACTCTACCTGACCCCATCGAATTGTCCTTGAGCAAATTGCTCCTGGTGGCAGGCTGGAGCCTTGCATGGTAGTAGAAAGCAAGCCATTTAAATTTGCGGTTCTCGTTTATTAGATACCGTATGTGTGCATTCACAGAGACTTCACAAAAATGCAAACCAGCTAAGTCCTCTCAGACAATAACACATACTTTCAGATGCTTCTGTAACAGTAATCAGACAGGGATGCCAACACATTTAGAGATTCTGACAAAGAGCAATGAGTTATTAGCTTACCACATCATTAGCCACATATGCTGCTAATGCATCAGCCTATGATGAGAAACAGCAGAGAACTCCTCAAGAAAGTCTCGGAAACTTTGTGAGAACAGCAGCCATCCACCAGTGAAAACTGGGTCAGGCCCAAAACAAACATCATAAAAGAGAACAGAGAGATCGGCAGGGAAAGAAACTTCTTGTGTTGGATTTTTCATGGTGTTTTGAAGCCTGACTGTGAGAGCAGAAGAGAGGCAGCACTAGCTGCAGGTGGTCCACGCACCATGGAAACCCATCCCGTAGTCTACACACACACACACACACAACACAAACCCACACACACACACAACCCAAAGCCATCCATAGACAGAGAAAAGCTTCCCTGAGCCTCTTCTTGGAGGAGTCAGACACTCGGCCAAGCGTGTCATCCCTGCGCTGAGCTGAGCCGAGGGATTCCGAGGGCTTCTGCGGCCTGATGGTTGGGTGAAGCCACTCGCATCATCGTACCGCCCCTCTTAGAGGTCTTGGCACGCCTGTGATCTCCAAGCATGCAGGAGGACAGGAAGGAAGGTGTTGATTGCTTCCAGGTGGCCCTCGGCAGCTATGGCCACTGACCGCAGCCGCTATCACTTGATGGCTGAACCATGAACCAGATATGGGGGATTTTATGGTGCATTCCATCTGTACTTGTTCTCTTGCGAAAAAAGGTGCACACACACACACACACACACACACACACACACACACTTACACAATCTAGAGTACAGCTGGAGAGAGAGCGAAAAAGCTGCAATGTAAGCATGTCCTCTGTTAATTTATAACATGCAAAGTCCACACAAAGTCTGTCCGGTCCTCATTTAAACAATCAAAATGGTCCTGTGCATGCACACACACACACACACACACACACACACATTTTCACCCTGGTCTAATCAGCCTGAGTGAAGTTCTGGCAGGCTCTTCAGACACCAGGGCTTCTGCACCTCATGACCCTGCATAACCAAAGCCCATTACCTTGACTGGCTCACGCTACAGCGCTAATGCTATCTCTGCAGCATGGGCGATAAAATCAATACATGCGCAGCACCAGCCTAGCCATTTAGCGCGCTAGCGTTTAGCATATCACATCGCTCAGCCTGATGTTTAAAGCCTGCGTCGAGAGGCATAAAAGGATTTCAGTCGGCCCACACCATGGGGGGGAATCAAGGAGCCACATGTGCACCTGCTGGCTGCCAACAGCTACACTATACTGATTAAGCATCTGCTTAAAAAGACTACGCTTGCACATCTGAGGAAAAGACGGTGACAAAAAATAAAGTGAATGAAAGAGCAGGAAGATGTGTTTGTGTGCCTGTGTATGTGAGTGAATGTGTCTTGACGTGTATGTGTGTATTTTAAATATATAAGTATATAACATTTGATATACATGTACAATGCAGTACACAAAATGTGCATGCACACAATTTGCATATATTAGTAATGAGAAACACAACCACTGTGGTTAAAAAAAAGAAAGAGAGAGAGGTCATCTGCCTCTACTGGAAATCCCATATAGCCTTAAATTCCCTCTCTAAGCTCACAGTAGGCTAGCCTGGGCACTGTAGCTTTGCCTGCCATGTCTGCCCTCTCCAAGCAAAAGGAAGGGGAGTCCTCCCAGCCTCTAGGCAATCCTCTTATACCTTAATACAAAAAAGGAGATTGGATCAATCAAATCCTGGAGATTGCGAGCATTTGATTTGATCTGACTTCATCCGCTCTCTGGATGAGAGTTAGAGAGAGAGAGGGAGAGAGAGAGAGAAAGAGAAACAGAGAGAAAAAAATTGAATTTTGTTTTTTCTTTAAATGTGCACAAGGCTCTGAGGCGGTCACTTATGTTGATGTGTGTGTCACTGTTTGTTTAAAGCGAGGTTAAGGGGCAGAGGTGAAACAATAGGCTTAACCATGTGGGAAACCAAAGGTCATCCGTCCCTACATGAACCAATCAGACAAGAATCAGATAATCCTCAGGGAGAGAAGATCTGTCAAATAAGATATACACGGACACAGCAGCGAACAAAATGACCAAAATACTCTAGTCACAGTTCCACATCCTCATCACATCACCATGACCATGTTGGAATCTTCAACTCATCCACTCTACTGACTTAAATATTTAAGTGCAGACCTTCTGCTGACCGCTGTACCAGATGTCAGTGTGGAGCAAATCAACACCTCAGTTTAAGCAGACAGATCTCAGTGAATCTTAGAACCTTAGAGTGTTTTTATGATTTCTATCAAATGTTTGGTTTTAGCAGTTTGAGGAAAAGCAAAATGCACAGACAAGGTGAAAGACCTATTCTGCAGAGAGACAGAGAGAGAAATATGGTAGTAAACTGTCATCCCTTAGTGCTAGTTTCAGGTCCGGCTCATGGCCGGAGAGGGCAGGTGAAGCATGCCCTGGGGCGTGGGTGGACTGCTAATCGGTGACTAACGCCAAGCCATTAAACCCCAGCAAGTTTATGGCCTCGGCATCCAAACACAGGAGACAGAGGTGATTCATGGCCCTAAATGTTCCCTGCGCTTTACAAAAGCCCCTCACCCTTGGCCCCCTATACTCGGGTTGGTCGGTTCCCCTCTACCGCAATGGCTGCTCACTTTCAAAGGGCAAGTGAAGTGGGGAACATCTGCTGTTGGTTTCCAGTTGCACAGGTCGAAGAGGTGGATTGCTATACTTGGACAGCTTTATTGTGTGTGTATGCATCGATATTGCCACAGGGGGGACGGAGGGCAATGAGACAGAATGAGATTGGCCGAGGTAAATACCCAAAGCGAAAGAGAGGAAAAAAGGACAGAGAGAGAGCAAGAGAGAGAGAGGAGAAGGGGAGAAAGAGCAATTACTGCATTGTTTGGATGTGTGATGCTGAATGAGGTATGTCGTTTAGAAGTAGTAATGACACATTAAATCCATTACCTGAGTGTGTCTGTCTCTGTCTGCGTGTATGCATGTGTGTGTTCCGTACATCCATCCCCTGAAGAAGATCAAAACCATGGGAATCAAATGAGAAATAAACAAACTGCCTTCGGGCAAATAATTTCATTACTATTTCACTCATTGCCACATTCTACATAGCCAATGTCTTACAGAAGCATTCTCTCCAGGGAAGGAAACAGTTCATCTTTGAACTAGTGCATTTAAATCATAATATATCCCTACTCAATCTTGGCTTCTGCCACAGCAGATATTAAGAGGCCAGATGAAAAACACCAAGACCCAAATTACAAATGCTGTAGTGCAAATGGGAAGACTACGAATTGGCTAATCTTTTCCAAGAAAAAATGACAGAAAGACAAACACTACAGGCTGAGCAAAAATTCTTAGCCTAGCACATCCACAGAGGTCTACTTCTGATATACCACAGCTTTATACCACTGTTATTTCTGGAACAAAACTGTCTGCAAAATAAATACAAACAGACATATGTATATGATTGAATAAAACGGAAAAAAAAACTTTTTTCAGGATAGCAGTGACCATCTGGTTGAGTCAGACTATTGACCTTAGACTGGCAGGTTGACCTGTAATAAACTGTGGGGAAGGAGTTATGTGGGTGATTGCAGTACTTCCTCATGTCCATATCTACAGCCGACATGCCCTTGAGCAAAGGACCTAAACGCACTGCTATGGCCCATTACTACTCATAGATAAATGATACCTCTATTAACATCAAACTGATATTTCAATTAATTGCAGTCCAATACATCTTACACTATAATATATGAAATGAGATGTACTATATACAGCAAATATATCACATACTTACAGTTCATATAGTTTAAATTATGATATATCAAACATATAGATGTATGACATTTAACTGATTTTCTGCCTAATTGTAATTCAATAGAGCTCAAACTATGATATATCAGTCATATACTGTAGATGCCATAGGAGATATTTCACCTAATTAAGTTCAATAGAGCTTAAACTATATGTTGATATATCAGACATATAGATGTGGTACGACTGCATGGTGTTATACAATGGTTTTCCTTGTGTCGGTTCTGATTCTGGCGGTGTTCCTGATGTAATGTTTTTGTTTTGTTGCTCCTGAAATTGGGTTGTGTCTGCTATGTCTGTTTGTCTGATTGTTTGTGTAGGCCGGGAGCTGGGTAAAGTGTGCAGGCCGTTTCTGAGAACACAAGCCACCTGCTGCCCATGAATCACAGTGTACAATACCACCTGTCACTGAGGATAGCAGGAAGACAAGGGTGAAGGAAAGAGAGTTGGAGAAAAGGAAGAGGATGAAAGAATGTCAAGAGGACACAAGACAGAAAGATAGAGATGGAATTTGAGATGGTCGAGAATGGTGACAGGTCTATGCAATAAAGGATGAGAGAGCAGAGAGAGAAGGATGAGAAGAGGAGAAAGAGGGGGCAGCCGAGCTGATGCCTAACACCTGTCAGCTCCTGTGTGGTGTGCTCTTAGCCTGTGTGTTTCTGAAAAGGTGCTTGAATAGGTGCTGGGTGCTCTTGGCGCTGTAGGCCTCAGCTGGCCCATGAACACAAGTCTGAAAGGAGTGTGGCCACTCTGCTACGGGGAGGCACAATGAACTGACATCTGCCTCAGAGAAGCACACAAAGTAGAACAGAACCGCTCTGGTCCCGTGCAGATCCAGATAGTGATAACATTTCTGCCAATAAATCTCTCTGACTGCTTTATAGCCTCCTGTTTTAAAGTTTAAAAGCCATCAAAAATAGAATCATCATCTGCACAGTTACAGTTCCATAAAATGTAGCACAGAGTGAGACATTTTATACTTGTTTATGTTGATGTAATTTGGTATAGATGCTTTATGTGTTTGTTTATTTTTGTGTTCCCTTTTTTTGTTTGTTATCTGATTTTGAAGAGGCCTGCTGGGTACATTAGTTTAATCTGAAAGCCATCATCAGCCTCAGCCTCTCTCCTCTCCCGAATGTTCCACAAGCGCATCATCAAAAACACATTAGCACACAGTCCACAAATGAGCCAGCATGTTACCACAGCATGCATGCTGATGGCTGGGGGAAGCTACCGGGTAATTAATAAGAGAGAGAGAGAGAAATGTGAGAAGGAGAGGGGGAAAGTGTACGTGTCTGTGTCTGAGCTTGTGTCTGCTTACGTGTGTAGGGTGACAAACTGTGTGATTTTCTTTGTTTAAAAGTGCAACCTCATTAGAAGTTCATAAAGAGAACAAGGGATAGTTGGATTAGTGAAAAATAAAGGTGTAGATTCAGAAACGGGCCAAAAAAAGCAAACAGAAAAATTATATATATATTTTTTAAATATATTTTTTATGATTTTTTTTAACTGAAACTTTCAATGTAAACTTTTAGAGTGGACTTTACCTTTTCTATACTGCATCCCCCTCCCAACCCCCTGCACACACACGCACGCACCCGTGAGTGCTTGAGGACTTGAAAATTCAGGTTGTATGGGAAAGTCTTTGATGTTAGGGTGTGGAAGTCTGCAAAAAAGCTCTGCATTGATACGTGAGACTTGTCTTAAAACAGAGCAGAGACTGTTTCAAAGCTTTTTAAATGTTGCTCATTCAACGTGTGTGTGTTTGAGAGAGAGAGAGAGAGAGAGAGAGAGTGTGTGTGTGTGTTTAGAAATGATATGAATCAAGTGAGATGTTATTGGTAATTTGACACTTTATTCAAAGGCTTTTTTTTACTGCCCCAAAATATTCAATCAGCATAATAACTCCTGATTTTTCCTTTTCCCTGCACAGTGAATACACAAATCAATATGCTTATATAGGCTAAGATCAAGAGTTGAGATCACAAAGAAAATCTAACATCAAAAGCTGTGTGTGAGTGTGCGAGTGTGTGTATGGTGGGGTTAGAAGCATACAGAGTAAGAATGGCACAAAGTTGGTAGGATCAAAGATGATTTTGGAGCCTTCTAGAATATTCTCTGGCACGGCATGACATTCTGTGTGTGTGTGTGTGTGTGCGCGGCACAGATCAAAGCCAGGCCTGGGGTGTCAAACAGCCTGCACAGGATGAGGCATGCGCACACACACACGCGCACACACACACGTCCCTGTCCAATGAGAGGAGAGAGGAGAGTAGATACCACCCTTTGGAGGGGCCCCACTGCTCTGATCCCAGCCACCTGACCCCTACCTGTTCACCCTCCCTTATATTGTGTATGGGACACCGAGATGTCAGCGTTATAGAAAAGACCGGCCTCAGATTATGAAAGTTTTACCCTAGGTCAGTTAGTGGAGCAGCATGGGGCTGCACATTCACCAGCCAGGGACCTCAGCTCAACGTTCAACATTATCATATCCAAACCCTCACTGAGAAATCTCTCAGATCACTTCATCCCCCGCCATCTGTCTGCAGATCTTCAGATTCCCTACCGACAACGGCACCTTGGAGATGCCATACCTGGAGCTGGGACAGCCAGCACTGGAGCAGCAAAGAGGTGTTTATTTTTCTTTCTACACAAATGACCCAGCTGTCAAACTCCTAAAAATGTGCAGATAAAACCACCATCACTGTGATCGTCTAGATTAGTCTGCATATCAGCAAGAGGTCAATAAGATGGATGTGGATTTTAGGAAGTACCTCACAATGCTGCCCCACCCACACAACACAACAACAAAGTGTCAAATGTGGACACATTCATTGCTGGGCTCTATCATTTCCCAGGATCTGAAATAAGAGTCAAACATCAACACCATCCTCAAAAAGGCTATGCAGAGGATGTACTGTACATTTGCCAACCATTGATAGCATATTTTTTTACAGCAACAACAACAAAATAGATAAAAGACAAAATAAAAAGGATGGATGAAAAGCAGAAATAAAGAATGTGTGTGTGTGTGTGTGTGTGTGTGTGTGTGTGTGTGTGCATGTGTGTGGTTCCAGCTCACCCGTGGTTTGGGATGGTGCCTCAGGTTGTTGTGGGGCTGTCTGTGAGCCTGTGGGGAGAGGGATAGAGAGAGAGATAAAGTTTTGATTCATGAAACAAACACAGCCTCTCTTATCTGCTTCAACAGATCGCCTCACCCTCTAGTCAGGGAAGAACTCCACAATTTGTTGAAACCAACTTTGAGAAACAGTTACACTGAAACTGTGAAAACTGTCTATGAAAAAAGCCCTGTTAAAACTGTCTACGTAATTTAGCGACTATGTATAAAAATATGACAGAAAATGGTAGTGTTAGCTCATCATTTCAGGAAAAAAATGTCTTATTTTCTAAAAACAGCAGATTTGAATGTCTGTAAAGATTCTCATTCATCTGGGTTGTGGAAGTCATAGTGTTCAGTTAAGGCAACTGAACTTCTTTTTGAGCTTGAAGACATTTCACTTTCCATCCATAAAGCTTCATAAGTTCTGACTGATTTTGGAACCAGGAGCTTATATTTCTGGCCTGTGGGTGTGAACTGTAGACCACACTCCTTATCATGTGATCAAGGATCAGAAGAATCAGCATAGTCATGTTAACATAATTAGCATAGTCAATGTGTGAGGTATCAAAGGATGAAGGATCACATAAATCTACCATTAACATAATAGCATAGTCAATGTGTGATATTGGGCTTGATTTGGTCACAGATCACAGAATCTAGTTAAAAGGTTGCACTGACTTGAACATCAGTTTCCTCAGTTAGTAAATTGGTGGTTTAAAGGAGAAAAGAGGAGAGAAATAAAGGAGAAGAAAAAAAAGAAAGAGAGAGAGAAAGATAAAAAAAAAGATACAGTGTAGTGTGTGATGAAAGAGTTACTTTTGATACCCATGCATCAGGTTTCAAGCCTCTGGCATGAAAACAAAGAAAGGCAGTGTTTGTTCTCTCACCTACACACACACACACACACACACACACACACCTGCATCAACATGCGTGCCTCTTTCACTCTTTTGATTTGAGGCCACCAAAATATTTGAATCATCACCCAGGGTTAGGGGTTTTCTTCTGTCTAGCCATTTGTGTTTCTGTCTATCCATGAGTGTTTGAGCCTCTGAAATGTCCAACATCTTATTCTCAAGATGCCTTCTAGCTGTATGTTTCTCAACTATTACACAGAAATGTGTAAGATTGTCATTTATCCAGGTCGTGGTAGTCATTGTGTTCAGTTAGACAACAGGGCCAAATTCTAAAAGAATCTGACTATTAACCTGATATATCTGTTTGATGATGCTCTTTGCAACCTTCATTGTTCATCTACTGTAATAGAGATACATAAAAAGTGCAGAAAAGATCTTATTATATATAACAGTCCATATCATAATATGTCAAAATGAACAGTTAAATCTTAATGAGGGAGAATATGCAGTTAATTTGCTCTCGGGAATGGAGCTGTCCTTCAACACTGGTGGCGGCGGTACCAGAACTAAAGGTTGGTTATGTATAGGCCTATTCAATCAAGACAACTGTGGTAATTAGAGTTTTATGGTAGTACACCGGAGATTACACTAACTGAAGTAATCTACTGACTTAAACTAACTGAATTAATTGTAACATGCAAATTGGTCAGTTCTTGTGGGTGCTTTTGAATATAATTCGTCTGGCACCCCTGTGTTTAAGTGTGTGTGTCAGAAATATTACAAGTGCACTATTCCCACACCAGTGAGTATGAGCACACATACATAATTATGCCAGCTGGTTGCCTGGTTACAGGTTGCTGAAAGGTAAGTGGGCCACTGTAGAGAATATGTGTTGAACGGTATGTGTGTGTGTGTGCGTTGTGTTGAGTGTGTAAGGGGGGTGTCTATAAAATCTTGGGGTTTTGACGCATGATCTGTGTGTGTGTACATGAGTGTGTGTGTGTGTGTGTGTGTGTGTGTGTGTGTGTGTGTGTGAAAGCATGATTTCTGATCAAGATATATGGACACTGCAGTCAGAGGAGGCCATGCATTGGCACAGTGACGCCCACCAAAGAAGGGTAGGGTTTGTATGGTGTATGTAGCCTAAAGCACTGAAAGTATATATATGTGTGTGTGTGTTTGTGTGTGTGTGTGTGTCTGACTGTGTGTTTAAGAGAGTGAGAGAATCAGTCTGTTTCAAACAGTATACAAACCAGGACATTCAGTATCCAAGCAGCTTATAATATCATTTATATTAAATAAATTATTGTTCTGACATCTTTAATTTCATAGCGTGACAAGGGTGAGGGTCTGCAATAGCCTGACTTCGTCGCAGTGGCGTGGCCTACACCTCAGATGTCTGATTTTCCTTTAGGCAAAGCCATTGTGGAAGGGGGTTGTACTTCACTATACTCTGGTCCACAGGGGAAAGCAAATTCTTTGTGACAGCTACAGTCATGCTGAATATCACAGGCGGAAACACACACACACACACGTATACAGAGAGAGAGAGAGAGAGATAGACACAGACACACACACACACACACACACACACACACACACAGAAAAGGACACATGAGGACAAACCATATTTCATTATTCATGCATAGAGAAGCCTTTTGGAAGAGGAGGCAGCCAAAGTGCACTTATGCGGGGCAGCACCAGCCTGGCTCAATCAAAGAATACAAAGCTTCCTATGGCAAAGCAATGAGAGGACACACAACGCTCTTATTATTTAGGGGTTAACCGTAAAGACTATTTGGTCCTTTCACACATGTCCACTATTTATACTTCCTTTGATTGAACACGATAGGGAAATCTGTATCTGTACACAATATTAAATTTAATGAGGTATTGTTTAAGCACAATGCCTCTTGTTTAGCATTGCCATATAGACGAAAGTTGAGGTCCAAGTGAATTATTTTGATTTACACCCTGTCAATGCAGTATGCGTATTGCATCATCGTATCAAGTGAGCTAAGCAACTGTACTTGTACGAGCCATTCATTTCTTTTGCCCCTGAAAATATCTTGGTTATATTTATTCTAATTCTAATGTATGTTAAAACTAACTACTAAACTATTTGGTTAGTGTGTTGCTTTGGTTGTTCCCCTGTAGGAGGCGGCAATCTTGGCTATTTAAGGTGGTGTGTTGTAGCGGTGCGAGGCGAAACAGTCATTGACCGTGCCCGTCCATTTCCTACTGTGCGCGTGTCCGCGTCTGCAATGCGGCCCTGTTACAGCCCTCCAACTAAATGGGCTTGAAATTCTTTTCTTTTTTGCCTTATCAGTTAATGTTAATATCTTTTCAATAAATCCACAAATCAAGAAGAAAAACAACAACTCAGCTTTATTATTTCACGAGTCAGACTAAAGCACCTTCTACAACCAAAGTGGGAAAATAGGGGAAAGCATAAAGAACAAATGAAACACAGGAAAATGCAAAACTTAAACCTGTTTTTACCACTACAGTACTCCAGGGACAATAATGATGAAGAGGATCAAAGGAAAAATTCTGTGGTTTATAACGAGGATAATGCTTGACTCCATAATGATAACCCTTAATCTCTCTAAGATAATCTTCCACATACATCAAGCCATACACTCTCATCTTTCTGAACTACAATGTTCTGGAAAGCAATCAAAACTGCCTCAGAGCTGCAACTGATTTGTTTAGTAAAACAACATTAAACACATAAGCACTACACAGTATACTGTGTGCTAGAAAACATTATACAGTATACTCTTTTAGTAAACTGACAGTTGTCACCCCCTAGTGGTGAAAATAGTAATAGGACAACAGCAAAAAGACATGGAGAAAATACATAATCATTAGACCTAAACAATATACAAGAATCCTTAAGACTGATATTACATAAATACAATATTTTACATAGTGGGAATCATATGTATAGCTGTGTTTTAACCTGGGATCTCACAGAAACCTGCACTATATGCACACTATATAACAGAATCAGATTTAGAATCTGTTTCACTGGCGAAGTATACTTGCATACACATGACAAGACTCACATGAATTTGACTCTGGTAGGTGTTATAACCCACATTCCTACATGGTAGTGAATGAATGAACTCAGCTCCAGCTGCTTAGACTGTGGCTTGCTGTATGAGAGACAGGCACAGCACTGAGATTAGAGGTGTGCATCCTGTCTGCTGCCAGTGAGTGAGCTCAGTGAGAGAGGTCGACTTATCTTTTCTCACACACCTACACCAATGACAGTCACTTAGTTATGGTCAATGGTGTCAGTTCAATGTGCAAATATGTTTGTGTGTGTGTTACACAAGCTCATGTATCCTGCCACCTTCTAATCTGATGTTAACACCTTAAAGTGTGCTCTGTTAAATGTGACACATTTTACATATTTACAAAGTTGCGTGTCTCCAGCCAATCCGTGGTGTATGTATGGTTTGTTGCTGTATATGTATTTTTGTTTGTATGTTACACCCTAGATGAACATGTTTCTTCCGTCACCCCTTAGCCACCTAAAGTAGATGCTGCCACCTCCGGGTTCAGACTGCTACATGTATACTGACCATAAGTAGCGCTGCTGCCACAAGCTCTCCCTGGGGAACTGCCACACGCCAGACTCAACCTGTGAGACTGTGAGACTGCAGGTCGTCAGTGGGCTATGCATCTCTCTCACATTATCTCTCCCTCTCTCCCCCCCCCCTCTCTCCCTCTTTCTCCTTCTCTCTCTCCTGTGTGTATGGCTGTTGTAACATGGTCAGTAGCTTTAATTAATGTCAGAATCTGCTCATAGGAGCTAAGCCCTGAGCT
This sequence comes from Limnothrissa miodon, assembly GCA_017657215.1. NCBI lineage: Eukaryota > Metazoa > Chordata > Actinopteri > Clupeiformes > Clupeidae > Limnothrissa > Limnothrissa miodon. The sequence goes on from JAGFZM010000030.1 coordinate 41,502, forward strand.
ACTACTGCTACTGCCAGTTCAGGGAGCTGTTGTGTTTGAGTGGGCTGCCAAAATGCATTAAATATTTTATGTGGTGAAATACATTTCCTTAAGTTATTCTGTTTCCCCACAAACACTGACAACAAGCCATTAAGAAAAGAAACCAAAATAATGTCAATGACTACTGAAAATTTTGCAAGAGTGAGCACCTACACAGTCACACATACATACAGCCACAGGCACACACACGGACACAGCACCATCAAGAAAAGACTGAAAAATACTTAAAGACACACTATGCAACATTTTTCATTTAATTAATGCGTTTCATACTGTTTAGGATGCTAAAATTAGTCATTACACGGCGAACAAACGGTGTAGAATGCGACACCGTGGCCAATAGCGGTAGATACAGCACTTGCAATGTTCAGCAGCGCGGTCCGCCTCCAATAGAATGCAGTGCAATACAATGCAATACAGCAGTCTTTAGAGGGAGCTTGTGAGAGAGAAAAACAGATTGTTGCTTAGTCCCGGTTTAAAGGACAAGTTTAGAAATTATCTAAATGATATTATGAATTCTCGCCCTGTTATTTTTAACCATTCAAGGATATACATGCAGAATTGTGTCTTTAAGGGGGTTGCAGCAGGCAATCAAAATGTCATTTAAGATAAATAAAAGCTAATTTAAGGTAAATATTGTCACCTGCCTTACTGCAGTAACAAACATTGTTGAAAACATTTTGCAACATATTTCTTTATTTGACCCGATCCATAATCTATATATAGAAAGTGCTGCAGCTTGTATAAAAAGAAGCCTATTGTTTTATAATATTTGCTGTAGGACAGATATTAAAGTACAATGTGATGACTACCATTACTCAGTGTTAGACATATCTATGTTTATGACTTACATCAGACATGAAATGTTTCAGAAACAATATTGTAACCGGAACATTTGGAACCCAAGAATAGTCAATGGGACTACTGACCAAAATTCTAGTTCAAAGCCTGTTGATGAAGAAAAGAAAAAGATGACACCCCACCCCCTTAGCAGCCAGTAAAAAACTACGCTGCACCTCATTTTGATGCAAGAGGGGTATAAGGAAAAACTCCTTAGTGTCTGAGATCAGGATCTGATCTGCACCATGGCTGACTGTAAAGGTTGGTAGTTTTATGAGACAGACGTGACAAGGGTTTGGATTACTATCCAGGTTCCCAGGGTTTCCTGACCATGCCCTGTAGCAGATACAAAAATGACCAGGACTGGGAGGTAAGTACAAACACTCAAGTAGGCTACTGTACTTAGGAAACATTTTCAGGTACCTATAATTTACTTTATTTTCCTAACTTTTTACCACAGTACATTTTAAGAATAATATCTGCACTTTATTATACTCCTTACATTTTCAAAACAGGTTCGAAAAACATAAAGGGGCCAGTTTTGCTTCTTCAGAGCGATGCCATAGAAGAAACCTTTTCAGTGCTTCAAAGAATCTCTGAGAGTTCTTTTAAGAACCATTTAGTTACTTTTGTCTTAATACATCTGAGAAAACGTATCAATATTTTATAAAAAAAATTCATAGCAATATTCTGTGCTAAAAGCCAATTAAAGCCAATTCCAACATGGACAGGAGAGCAATAGCAACTTTTGAAACTCTATAGTTGAGTGAAATTCACCAAAAACAATAATCTTTGTAAAATGCGTCAGAGCTTCAGGTTTGTGATGTCCCCAGTGGTGTTGAGACCAAAGCTTCATTGCTAGTTACGGTCTATAAACCATTTTTCAAAAATGTCCTTATGTTGACTGCTAAAAGTCATTCTTGCACAGGAAGCTTTTCAGTGTGTGCAGGACAATGTACTTGAATTGTCTGTTTCATAAAGGGCCAGTTGTCAACAGCAAGATGAATGTTTGAATCACATTCGCACAATGTACATGCAGAAACACACATTCAAAGTGGAGTAAAAGACTGGAGGTCATTTTCAGTTTGCTGTGTGTATTGCTAAAAAGATAGCATTTCAACAACAACCCACTGATGTAGAATTGTTCATACTGAGCGTTAAAAAAATCCTGCTCATCCCGGATTGAGTTTGTTTTGCTAGTCTTTGTTTTTCTGACCTCTTGACAGGGAACATAATCCTTTGGCATTTTCATTTGCAGACAGACCATTACATAAGGCAGCACCTAATTCTATAGCTCACTAGCCCAAATGAGATATTTCCATCCCATCAATAATGGTCACACTCTGACCTTATATGTGGCCAAGGTGCGGCAAAGTAGTGCCACAGCTCTCAGGTGCAAACCTTTGTCATCTTAAATCCTTTTTTTTGTTTTGTGTGTGGGTGGCAACTTGGTGAAAAAGAAAGCAAACAAAAAACAGTCAATTTCTACATTTCTCAGTTCTATGGTTCAAAAACTATTGTTGAATAATTCTGTATTACTTTAAGTTACAGCCTGTACATTATTATGTAAGGAATGGGTAAAAACAATGCAACAAAGTAAAAAATATGTGTAATTTCTCATTATTACAAAATATGAACAGGCATATCTTACAAAAACATTGGCTAAGTAGTTGAATTTTCATGCTGTCATAAGATTCACATTTAACCCTGCCTAAATACTTCTATCTGTCTTCTGTTATACCTTTCACCTAACTGTAGTATGTTGCTACAGCATATTCATTTTGTTTTTGATGTTTTTATTGTCTTGTGCTGACATTAAAGTTATTAAGACACTGGCTAAAAGCTTTCTTTCTAACAACATGGCTAGATAGCTAATTTTATTATGTTTATTTAACATTCATCATTCTCAAGATACTTGCAAACTTTGATGCTTTTATTCATTTGGCAATGCCACCATTGTTACCATGTCTGACACAGCCAGAGAGAAAGACAATGATAAAGGTAGTGAAGAGAAACTTTTTTCTACACTCTCTTGAAATACAACATCAAATATAATTTAATTATTTAGATCATTTAAACTACTCAAAGCATAGAATTGAAGTAGTTTACCCTGATTAGACTATTTTAAGTATGATAAATGGTATGTAAACTCATTTGAGTGAATTCATAAAATGAACCCACCTCTGCAAATAGCAAAAGGACTAGGGCTGAACACACAACCGTGAAGAGATTACAGCAGGGCTTGATATGATGATGATGTCTGTGTGGAACCTCTCTCTCTGTCTCTTTTGCTCTCTCTTATGTAAGGGCTTGAGGGGCTAATCTCCTGGCAAAGCTGCTCTTCAATTATGTTTCTCTGGTTGCGGCCACCATTGCGGATGGATTATGAGTGGCACAGACACCTGCCCAACCTGATTTAATACTCTCTCCTAACATCTATTTCCCACACATGCCGACTCGCCTGATAGAGGACCTTACTGCATGGTAGATTAATAGCTGTGTGTGTGTGTGTGTGGGGGGGTGGGTGGGTTGTGAGTTTAAACATCAAGGAGAAATTTATGTTTGATATTAAACACTGCAGTGACCTTGGCCAGGAGAAAAGTGAGAACTGCAGGCTTTGCAAAGATGGCCTGAACGAATCTGCCAGCTCATCAGGTACTTGCACAGGCAATCAGACTAGTTTATGACATGTAATATTTGTGTTATTGTGAGAAAATGAACTCAAACAATCTGAAAATTCATTACAAAAGTCTGCATGTACAACTAACTTTCACTCCTGTTATGTTTGTTTTTTAGGAACAGCAATGGTGTTCCCAGGTCAATTTGACCCGGTCCATGTTTAATTATCCAAAAGATGTCAACCGGCAGTCTAAATATCTCATTAATAACACCTTCTGATGTGAAACAGTGAAACTGAACCGTTTTAAAAGTTTGAAGATCTAAGTAAAATAGTCTAAGTGTAACTCTGAATATTTTTTCTTGATTTTCAAATTGTCAAACGGGTCAATTTGACCCAGGAGGGTTAACACATATTTACTGACAGCACCTCACAGACTTGCACCGACGAAACACTCCTGGGCAGCCGTTGTCAGCCATTGCAATGACTGCAGTTAGCCAAACATAATTTTAACAGGTAAAACAATGTTCTACAACATCCAATAGGAACAATGCCCCATACCTTCCTATTCTATTCCGCTGCTCTTCACCCTGCTGACAATGACTGCACACCAACCTACAGCTCCAACCACCTGGTGAAGTTTGCAGACGACACAACTCTGGTGGGGCTCATCCCCAAGGGCGATGAGACCCACTACAGGAAAGAGGTTGAGCTCCTGACCACGTGGTGCAGAGACAACAACCTCCTGCTGAATGTTAGTTAGCAAGACCAAGGAGGTTATTGTCAACTTCCAGAGAGGCCACACTTGTCACCACCCACTTACCATCGACGGCGCTGCGGTAGAGAGGGTGAGCAGCACCAAGTTCTTGGGGGTGCACATCAGTGAGGACCTCTCCTGGACTACCAACACCACATCACTGGCCAAGAAAGCACAACAGCGCCTCTACTTCCTGCGCAAACTCAAGCGGGCAAGTTCCCCACCACACATCCTGACCACATTCTACAGAGGAACCATTGAAAGCACTGACTACAACAAAAAAGCTCTACAACGCATTGTGAGAACAGCTGAGAGGATAGTTGGTGGACCACTCCCCTCCCTGCAAGATATCTACACCACCCGCCTCACCCGCAAAGCCATCACAGTTGTCAACAATGCAACCCACCCCACACTGTCTGTTCAGCCTCCTGCCATCTGGAAAGAGATACAGAGGTCTCCGCTCCCGCACCACCAGGCTCACAGACACACACTACCCAACAAGGAAACAAACACTCTGAACTAAGAACTAAAAGCAACACTCTTGACTGAAAATGACTACCTCTGCATTGCAAATTGCACACACCTGCTGCTATATATTTTAGTATTCTTTTTACCACTATTTATATTACCACTACGGCTGCTACAATCTTATGTTGCACTAAAAAACAACAAAAACAACACTGTTGGAACACTTACTATATGTTATGTCTTGTCTTGTTATATCCTGTATGTTATGTAAGTATAATGCCTTAAGCCTACTTGTACTTTTTTACTTAACATTACCTTATTGTTTAGAACTGTTTTTGTAGTGCATCTGCACTTTATTGTTGTCAACGTCTATGCATGGGACAAGTGTGCAACGTAATTTCGATTCCTTTGTATGTCAAGTACATGTGAAGAAATTGTCAAATAAAACTGACTTTGACTTTGACTCTATTCTTATAGCTGAACTCTTTGATAAGCAAGTTGCAGAATTTTCATGGCAATTTTCTAAATGCAAGGCCAGGTCTTTCATATATATCATCATATCTTAAAATTGTTGGTAACCAGTTCTGTGAATGTAAAGCCTGCAATTAAGACAATGTACAGCATAGTTCTTTTTGGCCACCAAACAACATGACTAGAACAACATGTGCAATATTGGATGAGGAGCATATAAACAGAGGGAGAATCAAGGGGAGGCAGAGAGAGGCTTTACTCTGTACGTTGGCCCTGTTGATGTACATGGGCATCTCTTGGGCGTGTATTGGCATTTCTCCCTTAATTTCAGTGGGGCTTTCGTTTCCCTGTCCCCGATTATGAAATATGTTTCCCTTGAATTGGCAAGGCAGATACATCTCATTGTACTGACATCAGAAACAAACTGAAGTACATCTTTTTCATACCCTCTTACACTGACAAAAACCTCTCTGATCCCACTGATGTTTACCAAAGCAATCTGCCCTCAATCTTCTTAGAGAGGTGAATCACACACATGCAATACCCGTTCTGGCAGCTCGGTACACTGCAGTTGTTTACCAACAGTTTTAGATTTTGCCTCAGTGAAACCACTGGTGTGCCACATGACACATGTAAGGTCAAAGGCAGTAACCAGGTCCAGCAGATGATTGCAGCTGTTTCTAACCTTGGAAGGCACATGGCTTCTCATCTCCACAGTACTGTATGCTCCAATGCTTAAAAGCCTACCATCCACCTTAAAGGGATAGTTCAGTTTTTAACACATTGAGCCCCTTTCACAGGTTGTCTAAAATGAAATAAAGTGGTTGACACCAAAATCTTGATGATTGCTCCTGTCTCGGCTATTTGGGAAATATAGAATCGCCTCTGCCTGCCTTTAAAATGGCTAGCAATGGGCATGTGTTGTTTCTATCCTTAAAACACTGGTTTTAAAAAAGTGTTACTCATGGAGTGATTAGTGGCATTTGCTGATGTTCCAACCCAAGTATCGTAGCAAAATACAGTTTCTGTCATGTTTTATTTGCCATTTTGTAAGTTCCATAGGGATCTATTTGCTCCTTCATATAAACAAAGTGCCAAATAAAACATGACGGAAGCTTTATTTCGCTACGATACATGTTTTGGAACATCATTGAGCTCCACTAACCACTTGGTGAGTAGCACTTTTTTAAAACCAGTGTTTTAAGGATAGAAACAACACATGCCCATTGCTAGCCATTTTGAAGGCAGGCAGAGGCAATTCTACATTTCCCAAATAGCCGAGACAGAAGCAATCGTCATAATTTCGATGTCAACCACATTATTGCATTTTAGACAACCTGTGAAAGGGGCTTAATGTGTTAAAAACCGAACTATCCCTTTAAGGTGGAATTATAGTGCTATGTCATTTTTAGACAAAGGTTTCTCCTAAATTTTTTAGTCATGCTTCTGTGTGGAGTCTTATTCACCGTCACAGCGCCAGGGGGGCGCTAAGACGCAAAATCGCATGAACTCGTCCATGGAGTGTTTACTTTCCAGTGGCAACTGGGCAGGAGAGGATACTGTTGGAGTTAGAGCAGATCGACATTGAAGAACAAATGCTTCTAGTACAAATGTGAAATCCGTTTTTTTATTGTTTAGTCTACAAACTGCCACATTCAGAGGCCTTATCCCTATCCCTTAGACCCTTATCCCTAATCCCTAATCATGAACCGATACACCCTCATCTGGCCCCCTAAAAAGTGTGCATTGGGTTTAGGGAGAAACGGTTTTGTGATTCATTAGGTGTGTCCAGGTGTGTGCCAGGTGATCTCCTTCCTCTTACCTGGATCAATGGTGATGAGCTTTTCTCAGGCAATGTACAACCCAGGAGATCCACCAGAAACTTTGCCATGGCTTCAGTGGGGCGGGGGGAAGGTTGAAACCCTCCCTCTTTCCACAACAGCAGGTGTGACAGAGAACAGAGGCTGGAGGCACAGGGGACCCTCTCTCTGCTACTCCACAAAGAATAGGTCCGGTACTCCGGTGTGAGTTTCAAGCAGTCCACCAGTTTGACATATTGACTGATCTTCAGTTCGCCTGGGTGTCTGACTCCTGCCCTGACAGTCCTTCAGTCAGGTCAGTGTAGATGTCCGTACACCTCCTGTTGCAGTGACTGCCTAACAGGACAGGACAGGACAAGGCAGGCTGCAGCTGCAGTTGAACCACCAGTGTCTGTCCCGTAAACTCTGCAGGACAAAACCCCTCAGAGCTCCAGCGAGAAAAGACAGAGCATGCGAGACAGTAAGAGATATTTAAATCCAAACAAAGAGAGGTAGATTGAGAGAGTGTGTGCATGAGTTAGAGGTGAATGAGAGGAGAATGAATGAGGTAGAGAGAGAGAAACAGTGAGTAAGAGTAATGCGTGTGTTTGTGTGTGTGTCCACAAACCCACACTGGGACTGCCTGCTGCTTTCCTGCTGAATGAGGGATTAAAGGAGAGAGTAGGAGAGAGAGAGAGAGAGAGAGAGAAATGCGCATGTTTATGCGTGTGCCCATCTCACACTAGGGCTGCTGAATGAAGGGATTAGAGAGGGAGGATGAGAGAGAGAGAAAGAGAGAGAGAGAGTTGTGGGAGGAAAAAAACAACTAGCTTTTATATTTTCTTTTACTCTCTCTCACACTGACTTTATTTCTCTTCTTCATTGAGAAGTATTTCCTGTGTCCATCTCTTCAGAAATTATATTGTCTTCTCTGAGCACAAACAAGTGATGTAAATCTGTCATGCCCATCTGTAGCTGTAAATGTAATCATTTTTATTTGTGTGTGTGTGTGTTTGTGTGTGTGTGTGTGTGAGAGAGAGAGAGAGAGAGAGAGAGAAAGAGAGAGAGAGAGAGAGAGAGAGAAAGAGTGGTATAGATGTGTGAGGTAAATCTATTGTAGCTATGAAAGAGATTAGCGACATATTGCCACACAGGTTTTGTGGCAACACTCATATATGAGAGATTAAAGACAACGACCTGTTTGCAGACATGACCTTGACCCAAAGCATAAAGAGTAAAGCGACATAATAGGAAAACTCTAGCTGCTACCTTGATGAGGGACTCTTATTTTATTTCATTTCAGTGAAGGTAAGTATGGAGATTATTAACATCCACACTGGGTATTATATCCGAACATTAAATAATTGGAGAACTCTGAAAATGTCACGATATGTAACCACAGGCATGTGGTGATGGGTGAGGACAGCTGATTCTATTGACTGTACAATGTCAGAGTCAGGTGAGAGAGAAGTAGTCTTATCTCAGGCTGTTTAAAAAGGGTCCCATCTGATCCACACTCGACACTCACACAGATGCAGCCCCAGCACTCAGCGCAAAAAAATAAAAACACACAGTAAAACTTTGTGTGTGTGTGTGTGTGTGTGTGTGTCTCTTACCAGGTGTGTGTATGGCCACTGGTTTGTTCTGGGTCTGGAACAAGAAAAATGTTTAACAGTTGAAACATGCAGCATGTCTTTGGGTTTGAGTGGGTTTAATGGATGTGTGTTTGTGTGTGTGTGTGTTCACTGAACAAGGTGTGGGGTTACATTTTTACACATAAAGATTCTATTGTACACAAATGCTATCTACCCTGACATGTGCGCACATGCGCACACACGCACACACACACGCACACAAACACAAACACACACACAGTATTTTGTTGAAAAGTACCTTATGGAGAGACTATAAATCAGATTCCATTAAGCCTCATGTGGTTCTGTTGTGTTTGTGTTCTGCATACAGGGGAGGGGCAGTATAATCCACCTCAAACAGGATTGGGCAATGGAGATAAGCATCTCTCTCAATGTTTTCAAATGAATTTATGTGTGTGTGTGTGTGTGTGTCTGCATGTGTGTCTATGCTTGGCACTATTAATAGGTGTAGAGTTGTTTTTCCTCTGCTCTCTAATGATGTATTAAATGGATGTTACAGGGCAGTATGACCTGTCTCAAAGTAAGTTCAAAGTATGTAATGCTGCAAAGTAAAAACAAAACAACATGCCTCTTATAACTGTTTCTAAATACTGTAGGCATTAAGGTGAGTAAGGATGGAAAGAAGGGGGTTGGGGGGCTCAGAGATAAAATGCATGGTAGAAAGAAATAGAGAGAAGGATGGAGACTGAGAGAGAGAAAAAGACCGGGCAGACAGCAATGCATGTAAACAGTAAACGGTACAGCCAGAGAGAAGAGTGAGCTAGGAGAGGCGTGAAAAAGGAGCAGAATGAACGAGAGAGGGATAAGGAGGGAGGGAAAGAGGCCGCAGTGCAGCAGGAAATGTGATTTATAGTACTGGGGGATAGAGAGGAGAGGACACGCCATTAGGAAATTAGTCTAGATAGAGGCTGACTGCTCTCTCTCTCTCTCTATGCATACTGTATCTCTGATTTCCCTGTGCTTTCGAAACAGGATATCTAACAGACAGATATTTGGCAAGATCTCTATCTGATACCCATCGACCCAATGAAATGTAACAAAATAAAGAAACTTTTTTTGCCAGTTTTGCCAGGTCACTGATTTGTGGTTGTTTTATTTTGAGAACCTTTATTTTAAAGAACCTTTATTGTAAATAAAGGAAGGCATTGCCATGTTGCCACTGGTCCTTCAGGTCTGGGGTTGGACATGGTACTAACAACGTTACCCCGTGGAAAAGCTGCCCTTGTAGACACAAGGAATAAACCCATCCACATCAGGTCAGTAGCGGATCTATTTAATCAATATGATCCCTTTTGATAAAAGCTGTAAGGAAGTTAGGGGTGCGATGGAGGGATGGAGGGAATGATTGGACCAAAGACCAAGATTCACCTTGGGGCATGGCATGTCCAAACCTTTTATGAGACCTCCAGCTCTCCACAGAGCTAATGGCAAAGTTGCTGAGCCCAATGGTACGTCGAGAAAAAAAATACTCCTGTAAAACAAAGGACAGAGAAGTTAAAAGGAGTGGAAAGAGAGAGAAAACCTGTCAAAGAAGGCAGAGAAGGTAACAGCCTTTGGGAACCTGAGGACAGTAAGACCATCAAACATTGGAAATCACATGAGCCAAATCATGAGCCCCCATATCAGAGACAAGAAGGTGTCCAATCAGAATGTGAAGAGCTGGGGTTAAAACTGCCTATCAATAGGCATCAAAGGGCTGCAAAGCATGTTGTCTATCCATGCAGAAAGGCTGAAAACTGACATCTTAGCATGAAGTCTTTACTGACCTCTTTCAAAATATCTACAGCATTGACAAAATCCATAAAGACTGGTCTAAAGATCTAATAGTCAAAATCCAGAGGAACAACTGGTGAGGAATCAGCCTCGTCAAGAAACGATTGTGCGAGTCCACAAGAAAACGAGTCCTCACCAACAGAATTGACACCAGTTTCAGACACAATCTGGCTTAAACTGGATCCCAACAAACATAACCACAGATAAAACCAGAGGCATGTAATAGATTGTGTGATAAAATACGATTAGATTGTTAGATAAAATACATGTACTGTATGTGCATGCTCATATTCAGAAGGTTCTATTAGGAAGGTGATTTGGATCAAAACATCAAAACAACCATCATCATCATCATAACCATCACTATTATCATTTTCATCAACATAATTTCTTTCTTCTTCACATGATCTATTCACCTCTGTCTCCCAGCAAAGCGGAAGCACTTGGGACCTGGCATCTATCCTGTCACCCACCACCGCCACTGCCTTGGCCTTCACTGTCGAGCTCTCCCAGAGGGGCCCTAGGTCCACTGGAGTCTGGGAGGAAGGCCAAGCTTAAGTTACAGGACTGCACTAGAGGCTTGTCAAAGGTGTGGTTAATGTGATTTTTTTTCACACAGACACACAAACGCACACACATAGAGAGAAAGATATAGGGAGGGGGTGGGGGGGGTTAGAGAGAAGAGATAAAAGTGAGCATAGGGTAAGTGTGAGGTATGACCAGCCTACATGATCTTTACACTCTTTTTACATTTGCGACACTGCAAATTGGAGTTTACATTCTGTTTTGTACACCCCTCTGTCTTTGTACTTTGCCTCTCTCCTCCCCTTACTTCTCTCTAACCCCCCTACCTTCCGGTGTTGCATCTGCCTATCCTGTCTCTGTCCATCACAGTGGCAGTTGATCTGTGTGTCTGGTCTCTACCAACCCCCCCCTCCCCCCTCACCCTCATCAGCCCCCATGCAGCTGTTGTCTGGTTCTGAGTCTGCCTGGGTTTTGTGTGGTTTCACACGTCTCTCTCCTTCTCTCTCTCACACACACACACTAACAGATGGAATGACTCCACACTGATGTCTCAATTGTTGCCAAATTTATCATCATCCTTTCCGCCTGCATTTGCACTCGCCACTAAGTTGCCACCATAACAGTCACACTCATGGTCACACTGATTGGTCTCATTGGTGTCTTTCCACTCACGCTGTCTCCCTTAAGCGTAGTTACTCACAGAGACTCACTTTTTAGACCCCAAACTCAAAGCTTTATGCCATACTCTCTTGTTTGAGGAAGAAGAAACTGGGATACCAGTCTTAATGTAACACTCTTTAAGGAATTATGAATTATGTTCAGATTAAAATGACTTTAAAACAGCATATGTTATTTTTGAAGGTAAGTTAATACACTGTAGTTTACTGACTGCCCATTCATTCAGAACAATGGTGCCATCTACTGGTAGTGAAAATAGTGTGAACACATGGCTGTCAATCTCTGTTGACTACTGTGAAAATAACCTTCAAGAAAAGGAAGATGCTTCTGGAGAATGAATTCCATGTATGGTTACAGCACTGTGAGACATAAGCACATAGTACACAGTCTCACTTTTACAAACACACACACTGACCTGGCAGTCATGTGTGCCACTTCTAAAGTAAGAAAAGCTCTGATGAAAAAGTAATGAACGTTCATGGCTTAGAGTCACAAATTAGCTTCTTCATTTACTGACTGATGCAAACCTTCTTACACATTCTCTCACTGATGCAAACCACATCCTCACACTTTCAATGGAAATACCCCAATGATCTATTTATCTGGCAAACAAACATAAACAAAAATCTACTTCTGAAGAGGCATTTTTGATTCTGAGTAATAGAGAGTAGTAAAAGTATAAAAGCAGTCTGTATGGTTTATGTTAAGGACACTAATACAGTTAATATCCAATTAATATCTTTATTAGTCACTTGAAAGGCATGCATAACAAATTTCTAATGATGAATTACGCCTTCTTGATATAATCTTAAAAAGGGCCTAGTGGGCCTTCTACTTCCTAATAAGTACTTAGTGCCAGAAGAGAATGTGTAACCTCCTGGTATGCTGTTTGAATGAATCCTGAATCTTGAGGTTGTACAGTAGAATGTTTGTATTGACCATGGTTTATTGTCAGTTTAAACTGCTCTCATCATGTAATTCTTATCAGAGGGTGACTAAGGACTGACTTAAAAATAGGGGACCAATTCATGATCAATAAGTACATACTCCATCGGTATTACTGATGATAATGTGCGTGGTGCTATTGGAACAGTTTCCATTTTAGAACAGTTGTTACAGTAAGAGCTGTATTTCACTATTAACTATTCTCTCACTATGCAGGAGTTATTCAACAGCACACTAGGGGGTTATTCACAACTTAGTTCTTATTAGAAAGTACAAGACAAGTCCTACTACTGTTGGTCCTACTTCAGCATAATCAAGAATACATGATAAAAACTATACATAAAAATGTGTGAGTACATCCCTAACAAAGCACTCATGTGAACATGTGAAGAACTACATAGCCTATAGTGAAATATTTTCTAGAACAGCTGAACAAAGCAGAACATAATTTATGATGACATAAAATAAGACTAACATTTACAGAATACAGAAGTTTGGGTCAGTGTGTTTTGCCTAAGAAAAAGCTTGATGCCGGGTATGACAAAAATAGTAATTCTCTCCTATCCAGACAGTATGCAAAATCGTCTAAGACAACGGCAGAACAGCTTACGCCGGCTGATATGACACCAGATGTCGACTTAGATGGATTGAGACCCAGAGTCCTGTAACAGAACCTGAGGAAAGCAGCCAAGACCAGCTAGTTCAGTCTGAAGAAAAGCAAAAAGCCTTCTAGAGAAAGTATCTCAAAGTTATTTCTGTTAGTATTTTGCTGACAGCAAAAAAGGCCTACTCCAGAGTCCGGATCTCTTCAAACCATTGATAAAATTGTCAAACATTATTATTAATAGATGTACACAGTAAAGAGTGATGCAAATACTTAACATGAGATGTTAGTCAAAACATGTTTTTATGAGGAAATCTTTTCTCTATTTCGAAACAGGCTGCAATGTGTTGTTAATGTAGAGATTAGATGAGTGTCAAAACGTAGCCTGATGCATCTTGTTGTGGTTAAAAATGCTTTTATATTGTTTCATAAGACCGCAAGTGTCTGATACCTAACCACTGGCACAATGCTTCCAGTGAAATACTTGGTACTTGATAAACATGTTTTGCTTCAACCAGTAACTTCTGTTTGGTTGTGATGGCCACAAACAGTATGCGTTTCAACGCAAAGCAATCATGTAAGTTAGAAGACACAAAAGACATGGTCCAATAAATTTGTGTTCGAACAAGTCATAGTGAGTGTGGTTCTTTAAGTACAAAAACTATAAAGGAAATGCTAACACTTCAAAATAAAAGATTTGGGTGGAAATTACTGGAACTGGAAAGGATGTTCAAGATTGTAGCCTAACAAATGAAATTGAAGTTGTAGGTTTTTAATATACAGTACAGTATCTGTTTACATGCAAAAGAGGATGAAGATTACACTAGATCAGATTGTACTTTCTTCATCCTGTGGGCGATTTAATCATATTTTTGCCTATTTTATTCATCCTGTAGGTAATTTAAGCATATTTTCTATAGCCAAGATCTACACACACGCACACACACTCTTGACATAGGCCATTGTCCTAAAGTGGCAGAATCATATTACATGTTCATAACATGTTCTAAGCTTTGCCAAAAATTGACTGGGGGATTATTTTAACAAAGTTTAAAAGTTCACTAATTGTGTTCCATTTAGGGAAGTTACAAATTGTGGAAGTGGTGAGATGTCAATGTGCAGAAGGATGCTGTGTTGACCATAGTGCAAGAAAATGCATTTAAAATTATGAATACATTCTGAAAGATGTTTTCAGTCAAACGTGGTGACAATAATTGTGGAGGATGTCCCACATTTTGTGCCTTTTAACTTGAGAAAGAAGTGCAAACTGACTACAGATATGACAGTATGACAAGATGTGTGCACGTGCGCACACACATGCACACACACACACATACATACGTCACTACTGAGAAAAAGGCCCAGTCTAGTTCCTCATTCTGAACAAATGTAAATATGATGCAGTGTTGCAGTCGTGGGCATCAGCATATTTAAAACAGCAGTATTTAAAACTAACCTCAAATTGTGAGTCGCAGATATTTTACCCAGAGCTTATCAAAGAGATACGACATGTCTGTGAATAACTGCTGTCCCTACCAGGGTGAGCTGCTCAGGAAAGCACTGCCTCCTTTGATCACCACTGAGTTTCTGCTGGGCATCTTTGGCAATGGCATGGCTCTCTGGATCTTTGGCTGGCACATGAGGCCTTGGAAGAGCAGCACAGTCCTCCTCTTCAATCTGGCCCTGGCTGACTTCTTCCTCAACATGGTGCTGCCCTTTCGTGCCGGTTATTACCTCTTTGGAATGGACTGGAGGTTCGGGGATATCTTTTGCCGTATCTTCCTCCTTTTGGTGTCACTGAACCGCAACGGTAGCATCGCCTTTCTGACATTCATCGCCCTAGACAGGTACATGCGCGTGGTGCACCCCCATCACTGGCTTAACTCCATCTCTGTCGCCAAGACTGCTGCTTTTGCCATGGTGGTGTGGGTGATAACCATACTCCTTAACATCCATCTACTCACATCACCACAGCATCTGAAAGTAGGACCTACTTTGCAGTGTGAGAGCTTTGTGGTGTGCCTGTCTGAGAACCCTAATTCCATCTGGTACAAGTTTGTCTTTATGGCCTCCTTCTTCATCCCTCTGACACTGATCCTTGTCTGTTCGCTCAGCATCATCTCTGAGCTCAGGCGCAGACATCTGGATCATCACAGCAAAATCAGGAAGGCCTTCTACTCTCTTGTGGTAGTGGTGGTGGTGTTCGTCATCTGCTTCTTGCCCAGCAACGTGGCTCAGGCGCTGATCTGGGTGAAGGTGTGGTCACAAAGGACGTGCAAAGCCATGGAGGTGGTCAATGCGGTCTTCTACTTCACACTGACTCTTACCTACCTCAATAGCATGTTGGACCCTGTGGTCTACTACTTCTCCAGCCCCGTCTTCCAGCAGGTGTGCAAACGGCTGGCGGGACTGCAGAGCAAAGAGGATACAGGAGACACAGGACAGGATGGGAGTAAAGGCAAAAACTCCCAAACTGCCTGACTAGAGTGAATGGTCTGTGGTTCCTGGTTTCTGACACATTTCAATTGTGTGTTTTAAAAGGTAGTTATTATTATTTGTTAAACTCTTAAAACCACTTTTGCATTTACTGTGTGTGTTTTTTGTGTATATAATAGGCAATTTAATTTAGGAGTTTTGACTATGTGAAATAGACATATAAATATATTAAACATAATTTTGTAAACTGCAATTTTTCTAGATGTTTTAATCATAAAATAAAAATGGTTTTGAACAACTGAACTGCTGAAACACAGACTATTTATTGTCATTTATTTAGAACATGTAATGACTCCATAAGATGAGGGCACTGAAGGACTTTACTTAACTGTACAAAGTATAGGTGCTAGAGTACTAGTCAAAAATGGCCTTCTCATAATAGAAAAAAAAAATTATTGCACCATTAACCACACACGCGTTCTGGCATCAAACCATCCTCAGTGTGTGAAGAACACCCAAACTTGCCGACCTTATCAAAGCCTCAAGAACCAGGGGATTCTCTGACGTCATGATTACCTGTCACCTTGGGTGCACGCGTAACACTCGACAGGTAGCATCATAAGTTATTCAGAATGGACATCATGGACTACATCACACACCACATCAACATGCAAATACACAGTTTTTTTCCCTGATGAACAGTACCACCCAAAGCAGGTACTGAGACTTTTTCGAGTTTGAACGAGCCTACTTTTTTAAACTTGTGTTAAATGTTTACTTTGTCAGTGATCAAGGGGCCACAGACTTATTTAGAAATGAAATACATATTTTGTCACAATTTTCCTATTATTCAAAATTATTCATTTGTAGCCCATAGTCCTGTTGTTTAAGCAACAGTAACGTATTATTGGCAGAGTAACATTGACCGTTGTTCTGGCTCTTTTTTATATTTGCATGTTTACTCCATAAGAAAGTTTATTACGATAGTTTAGAAATATTAAGCCATATTTTCAATTAAGGCCTAAACTAATGACAGAAAAAACTATTGACTGAGCCCGAGACTTAAAGAACACTGAGATTAAAGAACCGAGATTAAAGAACACTGATCACATTTCTCAGCATCATTTAATGAAACTCAGTTACCCAAACCAGCAAAAATACAAATATAGCATTTCATGATTACAGCTTTACTTTACTGCCAATACATACACTATACAGTTTTTCTGACAGTGAATCAAGGTACACCACTGTCACAATTCTTTTTTTTTTGTCCTTGGGAATTATAAACCAGTCCTGTGTTCCAATGGCAATCGCTTCAGATGATTGTCTCAATCACCCCTCGATTTACAAATTACAACAATAATAAATCATAATGTTTACAAACAATTAACAGAAAACAATAACAACATACATAGTTAAACAGTTAAACAGTTAAAAGGAGTGACTGGAGCATCCTTTTGATTCCCAGGGTTAAACAGGGGTGTTGTGGTGCTGCAGGCTAACTGCTCGTAAATGTAACAGGGGCTTTAGTTCCTACCCCGCTTTTGATCACCTCATCACAAACTAAAGTGACTAAATAACCAGTCTGACAGAAGTGACTGTGTAAAAGAACTGCAGGTATGAGACACACACCAAGACAGACACACACAGTGACGTGCGTGTGTGTGGATTTGTTCGTTTGTCCGCGGGACTACTGGACGTTCCCTAACGTAAAGGCACCATGCACATGTACTGTATGTGACTCAGGCAGGAGGAATGTAGACAGAAACTGAAAAAGACAAAGGTGGGCGTCAATGTTGTCAGTTGCAGCAGCTGCGCAATTTTTAATGTTGACTCCTGGTCAAAAGTTAAGGCGTCCGTCTTGAGATTTCATCGACAGTCAGTCTCTCTTGTTTTAAGGCAACCTTGAATGAGAATAGATAGAGACGTATGTTGTGTGGGTTTGCATTATTGGGTGTAAGCAAAATAGAGGCTTTAGGCAGTTGTGTGTACAACGGGAGCCTGAGGTGAAGGTATCAAAGTGTCTATTAAAAAGCTATGCCAGCATTTAAGGAAATGCTACTGCGTGACTACACTTGCACATGTGAAAATAGTCCTTCCATTTTACCAACTCAAGTTCAAGAAGTGCACGCCACTAATCACATTGTAAGTTGCAAGATTCATCACTCTAGAATGAGAGTATAGTTCCATGTCATATAAGCCAAAAGAAATGTGCATCACTTCATTTTTATGTTGGTTTTAGTACATATTGCAAGTACAGAAAAATCAGATATAAATTGTCAGAAAAATACCAGAAATCTTTTGTGCAAGATATACAGTAAGTGAGGAAACAGAAGGACATACTGTTGGTGATTCAATAATCTATGTCATAATTAAGAGATATGGAGCTCAAAGTACTACCATAAGACTCAGAAACCGTCCTGATTACTTGGCTCCTTGACTCACACACACACACACACACACACACACACACACACACACACACGTACCTGCTCTTGAGACTTAGCTGTCATTTTCATACTGACTCAAGCGCTTCTTAGACTTGAGCTCTTTCAGCCACTGGGGTGAGGCCTCCTCCCTTGTGTAAAATAAAAAAAACAAACAAAAAAAAAAAGAAATGTGTGGTCACATGACTTTTCAGATGCCTGAAGAGTATGTATAGATGTGTTTTTGTTTGTTTCATGTCAAAGAAAAGGCTAAGGGGGATGTTTGTGCATTTGGGGCGATGGTGGCGCAGGTGGTAGAGGTGCAGCCACTGCCACCGGAATATGAATGCATGTGTGTGAATGGGTGAATGAGCGGCATACATTGTAAAGTGCTTTGAGTGCTCATAGGAGTAGAAAAGCGCTATATAAAATGCAGTCAATTTACCATTTGTAAATGTGTGTGTGTGTGTGTGTGTGTGTGTGTGTGTGTGTGCGTGCATCTGCATATATGCAGATGATGGGTGTATGGAGGGTTTACCCATTCTCTTTGCCAGCAGTAGGAGGGGGGAGGACACGAGAGGCACGCGGCAGGAAGGGCGACTTTGGGGAGCGAGAGAGCTGAGATGGAGATGGACCACCAGCACTCTCTGCTGGGCCGTCAGTGTCACCTCTCTTCTTCAGCTGGGCCTGAGTGTACACACACAACACAGCACAGCACATTCAGATCCATCCTTGAGCCGCACTTTTCCCTTCCATTGCACACATCCTCACACACACACACACACACACACACACAAACACACACACACCTTGAGGGCTGTGGGATCCATGCCTGGGAAGAGGGCCACTCTCTGGGGCTGAGAGGAGGAGGAAGAGGAAGAGGGGGCGCCTCGAAGTTTCTCCTCTGGCTCAGAATCTTCCTGCTCATTCGTCTCAGCCTCTGCAGCGATGGGGGAGTGGTGGAGGGGAAAAAGCTTGCTTACTTGAGGAACCATGAGTGTGCATCTCGCTGTGTGTCAAGCATGTGTATAAAGCATATGGGTGTTTATTTGACTGGGCTTGTATGAGCGTGCATATGAGGGTGTATATAAATATGTGTCTCTTCATATACTTCATATATATTGCGGGTGCTTTTTGTGTATTTATGAGTGAAACGAGTGAACGCACATATCCGAGAGGGTGTGCCTGTGGAGTGTACTGGTAGGAGCGTGTAGCGGGGCAGAGAACAGTCGGCGTATGAGTGTGCCTATTGTATGTGTATGTACCTGTGCTGTCTCTGAACTGGTTCTCTGGAAGGGCTGTCAGCAGTGCACTGTGACGGGCGGCTCTGGAAGGCGGGGCTCTCCTGTTGCGCCTCTTACTCAGCTGCACTCTGGACCGCAGCGCACTGGAGTCCAGCAGAGATGTGGATGTCTGTGTGTACACACACACACACACACACACACACACACACACACACACACACA
>JAGFZM010000030.1:69739-108786 GCA_017657215.1 Limnothrissa miodon
GAGAGAGAGAGAGAGAGAGAGAGAGAGAGAGAGAGAGAGAGAGAGAGGAGAGAGAGAGAGAGAGTGAGTGTGTGTGAGAGAGAGAGAGAGAGAGAGAGAGAGAGTGAGTGTGTGAGAGTGAGAGAGAGAGTGTGTGAGAGTGAGAGAGTGAGAGAGAGAGAGTGAGAGTGAGAGAGAGAGAGAGTGAGAGAGAGAGAGAGAGAGAGACCAATGATTTGCCACAAGGAAGGAGGCAGCTGATATACTCTGCAGTGCCTGTTCCTGTTGTTGCACGCAGGCGATTGGGGTGAACCAGGAGCCAGGGGAAGAGGTGGGTTTGTTACATAATCTCACCAGTGATCCCATAGCTGTGGGAGCATACAAGGGGACTCTGGGACACAGAGAATAGTGGGACAACAAAAAAGGGGAAATAAACAACAAGGCAGGCACTATGAGGAACGAGAAATGGGAGAAATGAGACATCGTTCCCTATGACTGCGAGTGAGTACATTGTTTCATACATTAGTGTGTGCATGTGACTGTGTGTGTGTGCTAGCGTGCACACACTCGCACACATACACAGACACATTTTCCCTACACATCAACACCATCCTTGTCACAAGCAAGGCGATTAGAAGTGCTTATTCATAAGTAAAACCTATTGGCTCATCCTCTCACAGCTTTGCCTACTGACGCCCCTCGGTGGCTTCCTACAGGTATTGCTCCTACAACAACTCAAATCCAAACAGGACATCAATCAAGAGATAAAAAAGTGATTCCACTTTTAGGAACCCCTGTTTATCTTCTTTTAATAATTATTTCTGAGTTTAGCAGTGAAGACCAACTTTTTTCTGACCAACTTTTTTTTTGCAGCTCCGCAGCCGACAGGAAACTGAGGGTGGACATCTATTTCAGATAATGACAACAGGATGGCAGATCACAAGGTGTGTGCATGAGTTCACACAGACACACACACACACACACACGCCTTTCAAAACACACCAACCAGAGACAGTTGATGAAGTTCTAAACAATCTTTGCACTTACGAGGTTAAATGCTTCCATGTCGTCAGCTAATCAATACTTTCCTTGTGAACAGGGTTGATAGATAGATAGATAGATAGATACTTTATTGGCCCCCAAGGGGAAATTCAAGGTCCCAGCAGCTTAAAAATTCACACTCAACATATACTACAGTGTACACAGGATGATAAGAAGCAGATCAACAAAACAACATGACTAGATCAACATTACTAAAAAGAACATTACACAGTATTGTAGAAAAATGTCTTGTAAGTGTATAAGAGGGTTAAGGTGCAGATAGACAATGCATAGAATGGAAACCCAGTTGGTCTGGCTGCAAAATGATTAAATACAAATCCCCTTTCACTTCATGCTTGAAGACATTTATTTACTCCTGTCTTCATCAATATCTCTGTCTGCTATTGAGTTCAAAGGTGGTGCAGCTTTCTGTGGTCTCTGTATGACATGCAATCCTATGCTTAAAACCCCTATAAAATGGGCATCAACCCATTCCTCAAGGAATGTGCTGTAGGGAAAACTGACTTTCAATATCTCTCGCTTTTTTTTTTTTGGTAACTGAGGGTGGGCGAGACATTTATATAGAACACATCCCGCCACCTTACAGATATATCAAATACAGTTAACATTTCAGGGTGCCAATAAAACCTGTTCCCTGATGTAACACCAGACACCGCCTAAAATCAGCAAAGATGTCAGCCAAGGTCTCTGTCACCAAAGCCCACTGACTCAGCACGGCAGCCTTTCCTAGCGACACGCCTTGTCAGCCCTTACAGTATGACCTGCCAGTGATGAAGCAGAGCTACAGTGTGGAGCACTGAGTGTGGCTGTCTGACTGTACTGAGGGGAACATGGCCTACAGCTATGATTTCTTTTCAAAAGAAGAACTCCAACCACCAGAAAGTGGAACTGAGAGTAGATTAAAAATGAGAAAGTATTAGCAGGCAATGCTTGTATCAGTTTTTCTGTGTCAATAAAGATTTTTTTTTTTTTTGTGGTTATCGCTAAGAACAATAGAAAGAAATGCAAATCCCTGACAGCATTTTTTTTGTTCATGACAGAGTAATATTAAAGCAGAAAAAAGGTAGCTCAGACACTGTTCCCAACAAGTAAAACTAAAAATCCAGTGTACTATAAAATATACTAGGGACCAGTAATGGGGAACATCAGAATCATCAAAAACTTAGGTATGGTATTGTTACTGTTAACCGTTTCCCCTCGTTGTGAGCATCAAGCTAACTTGGCCTCTAGCCGACACAAACACACACACACACAGAGCTCTGCCTATGTGTGAAGAATCCACAAATATTAACATGGGACTTACCCATAGAAGCTGCAGGGGTCTCAAGCAGGACGGACACAGGCAGACTGCCATCACCATTCACCAAACTACACATGGACACATCCAAATAAACACTGCAACTAGCCTAGACCTAAAAACGGAGCTTGCACGTCCTAGTTTTATAGAAGCTGTTTAGGTGTAACTGTTGATCTGAGCCTCGGACTTTCTTTCTGTCTAGCTATGAGAAAGAAGCCCCAACTTCCTCCTTCTGCACTGACTCAGGCTCTGACTGGCCTGCCGCTGCTGTGGGAGTAGCGTGGGTGATGTGTGTATGACTCTTCCTCTGCAGATGACCCAGAGAGAGACAGAGAGAGAGAGAGAGAGAGAGAGAGGAAAGAATAAAGAGAAAGAAAAAAAGTCTGACTGGGCTAGTAGTTGTGGTTGTGAAGGGGTCTTCTGACACAGATGGAGAGAGGAAAGACAAATATTCAGACACAGACCCCAGTAAATTATAAGAGACGTATATAGCGCTAGATGGAGTACAAGGGTTGAGATCGACCCAAAGTAGATGGAATAGTTATGGTCTCAAGAGACAGCATGAGTGAATTGGGAGGAACAGCATGAAAGCTTAAAATAAATAACGACAAATCTAAACTTCACTCTCAAATTCAGCGGCCTAAAGTTTTTTTTAACAACTTCACTCTTCAAGTCAGCAGACTAAAATGTATTAAACACTTTGTGCTCTAATTTAGCAGCTTGATATTTATCAATAACAACAACCAAAGTGTTCTCAAGGGAGTACACACTTAACTATTCTAAAATAGGTTAATGAAACAGTTCGTATGTCTGAGTTTGAGAGACAGAAACGTGTGGGTAGCAGTGGCAGGAGGTGGTGAAGGAGGCCAATCCATTAAGAACTCTTTCAGTTTCAAGACCACTCGTTCAGCATCATGAAATAGACCTTGAGACAAAAGCTGTGAGTCTCGTCACAAGCCACACAGACCTAAAGTAGAACACACTGCAGAGCAGAGCCATGCACCCTTGCCGCCCTGTCACTTGATTGGCTAATTAATGAGCCAGCCTGGCTTAACAGGGTCACCGGGTCCTCTCAGGCCCTGGTGAGAACCGGAGATTCCAATCCCCAGGTTGAAAGGCATAATGGCTGTGGGAAATTAATTTTATGAAACTGCACGGGATCAATTATCAGTTCAACAAGACTGATTTTTATCAGTGGCAGAATACAGGAGATCTCTGGTTAAATGTGCAGCTAAACTGTGGTTCTCACAGTGACCTGCATTGGCACTTTAAGCTGAAGCTTCAAGTATCACCCTTACTTCCCTTCCAAACGTCAATGTGGCTCTGTTGACGTACAGAGAAAACAGAATTACCTCCATAAACAAGGATTCTTTTGAATTGTAACACAAATGTCATGTTCCTTACTATACAACAAAAACTGAGATAGCTTTTGTACTGCATCTGACGGTCTGGGTGGTGATGGAAAAGAATATAATGAGAAAAGAGGGGAAAGGAACGGAAGCCTCCAGAGTTGCAAATCCCTTTAGGTGGGAAAGAATAAATCATATATGCAGAATATCATATGTTCAAAAATTCATCTTTTTAACTTCATTAGGACGGTTAAAGTAAATGTGTTAGTGTGTTAATGCAAACTCACTTTATAAATGTCACCATTAATATTATTTAAACAACATTTAATTGGACCCCTTAATGAAAAAGACAACTGATCATTTCATGAGTGACTAGACCGCAATGTAAGGGTAGCTTTAATGCAAACATGTCATTATTGTGGCAGAGAAACTATAGGATATACATTTCCTGACCTAATATTAAAAACAGAAATAAACAGCCATGTGCTTCGCTCAAGTATTTTAAGGCATACACTATACACATATCATTCCAAGGTATGACCACTAGGTGGCATCTGTAGAGCATGGCTTACACTCACACTCACCAAACAGGTTTCCCTTACACAACAGGCAAGGCTCACACAGTGCAGGTTGTGTTACAGCAGGGAAAGGCTAATATGTTTACCCAAGCAACTGCTGCCTAGCAGGGTTGCCTTTGTAGTCAACTATAATGATCTAAGCCATTGAAGTCAAGTGGGAGAAGTGTGGGAGGCCATGGGAAGAGTGATCCATGCATTCCTCAGACAAGGTAAACTGAGAAACACACACACACACATACACACTAAAGCTCTTCATGGTCCAGTGCATTTCCAGAAAGACATAGGGTCCATACACATGGGAACGATTTTAGGTCAACCCGGTAAAGTTTTGAGAATGGTGTTATCCACATGAGACCATAAATGTGGTTGAGAATGGGTTCCAGAGTGAAAAAAATATGCTAACTTAAGTCGCTAAATTCAAAGAAGCATGTTAGAGGAAAGTACTGGTATATGCAAAGTATACACAAACCTTTTAAAGAATAAAGAAGTTAAAGTGTAAATTTTTATCAGCATATTTGTGTATGCATGTGTAATTGAGTGAGTGAGACTGATTGTGTGTGTTTGTGTTGGAACAGGTGGAGCAGGAATGCAGTGCATTGGCATAAAGAGGGGAGTTTATGAGTAATGTCAGAAGCACTCACCTCCAAAACAAACCCACGTGGGTTCCTCCCGTCACTAACCATAAACATGCGGACACACACACCGACTCACAGTTAATAAAGGCGTTTATATCCATACTTAAGACAAAAAGGGCACCTCTAGCTTCCTCCTAATACCTCATGCCTGCATGTGAAGAGGCTGGTTATGACAGTTGGAGGCTGTGGGTTTGGGTTTGTATATACCCCACACAAATATTGTGCTTTTTTCCTCCCTTTTCTTCTGCGGACTGTGTAGTATAATGTAGTTGATCATGATTAATTGGGAAAAAAAATGCATAAAACTAACTCTAATACATTTATATTCAAAATGTTTACTCTGAATATCACAGCAAACTTTATAGCTGCCAGCAGCAGTTTAATTTCATGAATGTTTGCTTGCATGTTCCATGTCAATTATAATAAATATTATCCTCTGTATAGTCTTACAATTTATGATGCATCACAACAACAAGCTACACAAGGAGCTAACAGGAAATAGTTTGACAGTAGGGGTGGACGATATAGTCTAAAATTTATATTGCGATATATTTTGAACCATAGACGTTAGATGATATACATCACGGTATACTTTGGTATGTAACTTACAGCATAACAGTTTCTTAATGGTTACCATAGCATAAAGTCAATATGTACAACAGTTGTTTAGTCATCGTTCGGAGGTGTTTATATTGGACTCTCAAATTCACACAGAAGTAAACTGGTAAGCTGCATTTGTGTCAGGCAGTAGAAGTTCAATTTATAGGCTCTTACACAGTTTCGTTGTAAGAATGAAAAGGTGCTATCAATAAGGTGAAGCTACAGGTCAACATTTTTTCACATGGTTGTGGAGACGCAATGAGCCTGTCACAGTATGCCGATATGACCCAAAATCTCTATCATTGGCCAAATTCATATTGCATACAGTATATATCGTCTATATTGCCCACTTCTATTTGACAGTTCAGTCAAATGAAGCAGGCTATTTGTACACTAGGCTATCTACGGTCTTCATGTGAAGGCCAAAAATGTGCATGTTTGCAGAGTAGTTGTCAGAGCATCAGGTAAAGCATTGTCATCAAGTAAAAATAAACACATCAAAAGTGGAAGTTAAGCCTGCACTTAGAATACTCGTTCTTTCTTCTAACATGCTAATTTTAAAACTAATAATCTTCTAGTTTATAGACAAGAAAAGATAACAGGTAAGAAAAGCGTCTCCTAATGTGATAAACTGACTGACAGACACTGTTTTGTGATCCTCGCCACACAGGTTAGGGGTGTATGATGAAAAAAAAAAAATAGTTTGACCTAAATCAGTTGCCCCGTGTAGCAAGGGTGGTTATGTGTGTGTGGTGTGTGTGTGTGTGTGTGTGTGTGTGTGTGTGTGTGTGAGAGAGAGTGTGCATATCCTGGTAACTCACCCCCCAGCTCTGTCGTGCCTTCTCTCTGTGTGCGCTGCGGCTCCTCATGCGATTTGTAGGTCCCTCCACCATACTCTCGCATGGAGCAGAACGCCGACTTGCGCTCCTGGAACGCATTCGAGAGAGTGCATCCTATGGGGGCACACACACACACATTCCAACAGCACTTGGTTGGGTAGTTGCATTTAAATAATACAGAAAAAAAAAAAAAAAACTTACCAATTCTATCTGTTAATAAAAATGTTTTGATTAATTTACCCACCATGTGAATATGTGAAGCTAAAGTTGACACAGATATTGATGGTGAACTTATTGTTTGACTAAGTTCGCTCACATCAAAAGCGACTAAAGCTGTAAAAATCGCTGGAAGTAATTGACTCGATTAAAGCTACAAAAGCGACAAGATACAAAAATGAGTGACAAAAAAAAAAGTTAAAGACTACTTAACTTTATGCAAGTTAGCGATGACACGTTTCGGCTGTAAAACACTGAAAACCGATCGGAATTAGCTGTTCTTCAACTGGTGAGTTGAGAAAAATGTGTGAGAATATTTTAAAGAGGAGCAGTACTTGCATGCTAATCGAACTTTTGAGGGAATCAAGACAATTTGTTTGTAAATACTGACAGTACTTAATAACGTGGAAAATGTAACGTCAAATTTACTACATCTGATGTGATTTAGTTCTTTGTTGTTGCAATTTGATCAATAATATGTCAAGACCCTGATCAGTAGCAGGGGAAAGACCTGACTTTCAAGTTGTCTGTTCTATGGCTCCTTAAGTAAAAACGAATGTTTGATTCTTCCATATCATGAGCAACTCCAGCGACAAAAGTGATTTTTTTAGCAGCTACTCTTTTCAAGTGACAAAAGCGATTTTACAGCTTTAATCGCTCTTGGTGATCATTGCTATTAATATGTATTAATTAAGTAAATCTGTGTGTGATTTACTGTTGAAAGTAAAACAGAAACAACACACTTTGTGTTTGGAAAAAAACCAAAAACAGACTAACAATGTTCTGCCTAAAATAAAATTATTCAATGTTTTCAAATTTCTTTATGCAGTTCTTTACAATGTAAATCTGTGGTCTTTCCATAGGCTACAAATCATCATTATTTGCACCATTTTTGTTAGCCTTAACTAAAGCATTCATTCTACACAGACACACAAATGATCTCACAATTGCTCAATTGACTTGGGTCTCACACACTCGCTCATCCCATGAAACATACATTCAGACTTAACGTTTACCCAAAGGTTACTTATCCAAGCTTACATCCAGAATGCTGAATGATTCAATTAGATATTCAGATTGTGCTGCCAAGCCTACCTGCTGGCTAGGTTCCCTTCGTGTCGTCCTGCCTTCTGATCTTTTCACCTGAGAGGCCAGCTCCCAGGCCATAGGCTCTGACACCCAAGCTTCTACGCTCCGCATACTTGATTCTTGCCCTTTGTAGATATCCTTCTTCTGGCTGGATACTGAGGATTGTGGCTGGCAGGACAGGGATGACCCAGCAAAGTCCCCTTCTGCAGGAAAGGCGACCCAGCGCCTGTCGGATGGTGTGTGTGAGGGAACCATGGGGTTTGTCTGGAGGGTTAAGGCAGAATATGTTGTTGGATTAGGCGTCATAGCTGCAGCTGGGGAAGGGTTGAAGGATTGGGATGGGGACAAAGTGGGAGTCATGGTGGCAGCAGGGATGGGAATCAGAGGAGGTGGAAGTGATGGGATGAGTGGAGCCACCTGAGGTCTCTCCGGCAGCTTCTGCAGCACCTGGTCCATGCTGGTTTTAGCACCAGCAGCAGGCCTTCTAGAAGGTTCCACCAGACCCCGGGGGTCATCCACCAGAACCTCATCCTTTGGCCTTGGTTGCCATATGTCAGCCTGAGATGATGACGACCATGCAGCACTGCTTCCAGTGTTGGAACTCCTTGTGCCACCCGTCAGCCAGTCAGGCTCTCCTGAGCCCACTCCCCGGTCACCTGCTCGGAGTTGTGCCACAGGTTGAGGGAGAGAATGGGGGGCGGTCTGGGGCAAGGCTTGAGGTCTCACCCACTCAGAGTTGCTTGGCTGAACCTGGTGTTGATGTGGCTGGAGAGGGATTTGGGCTTTGGTCCAATCCGCAGCAAAGGGCTGTGTGGCATAGTGGCTGCTGTACTGAGGTGGCTGTTGGGGTAAAAGTGGTTGTGTTTGGGGAGGGTGGTACTGTAGGGGCTGTTGTATTTTGGCCCAGTCTGGAACGAAGGGTTGGTGTTGGGGCTGGTGCTGAGGGTTCTGCTGGCTGTAGGTACCTGGCTGAGCTCTGGTCCAGTCTAGAGACATGGGCTGTGCTTGATTCTGTGACTGAAACTGTAGGTGTTGCTGCTGCTGCTGAGGTTTTGCCCACTCAGGAGTCTGAGGTTGAGTTGCTATTCGCGGTGTACCAGAAGGTTCCATGTTCTGGAAACTTGCCACTGGGAACATCTCCCCTGAAGGAGAAGATTGTGTTTGTGCCTTGAAGGAATCAATATCCAGGATGGCCAGCCGGTATGGTTCTTCTGCCCGAGGGGAGGGCTGCTTCCAGCGAGCTAAAGAATTTTGCTCCATGGGTGTTGTGGTAGTTTGTCCAGATCGATCACCCAGGCTCACAGCATCCAGGTCCAGCACTTTCGGCCTGAGGGGGGACTCGCTAGACCTCTTCTCCCTCTCAGCTACTTTTCGTTGCCGTTCCAGTTCTTGCTGTTGTTTGTTCTCCAGCTCTTCTTCCTTCACTTTCTTGCGGTGCTTTCCCTGCTCTGCCTGCTGATGCACCTTTTGCCGTTGCACTTCAAACTCGAGCAGACGCTGCCTCTCGAGTTCCTTGAGTCTTTCGAATTCATCCAGCTCTCGCTGTCTCTCCCTCTCAATCTCTTTCTGTTTTTCAACCTCTTTCACTCGCTCAATAGCTTTTTGTTTCTCTATCTGCCTCTGCTCTCGCTGTCTGTCTAGGTCAATTTGCCTTTGTCGCTCTCTCTCTCGTTGCCTTTCCAACTCCCTCTGTCTCTCCAATTCTCTTTGCCTCTCTAGTTCTTTCTGTCGCTCCATTTCCTTCAGTCGCCTTTCTATCTCCCTTTGTCTTTCTATCTCTCTCTGTCTTTCCAACTCCCTCTGTCTCTCCAATTCTCTTTGCCTCTCTAGTTCTTTCTGTCGCTCCATTTCCTTCAGTCGCCTTTCTATCTCCCTTTGTCTTTCTATCTCTCTCTGTCTTTCCAGCTCTCTCTGTTGTTCTCTCTCTAACTCTCGTTGCCTCTCAAGTTCCTTTTGTTTTTGCCTTTCCCTTTCTAGTGCTTTCTGCCTTTCCAATTCTAAGTGTTTTAATCTTTCTGTTTCCCTTTGCCTTTCCAACTCCTGCTGCTTTTCAAATTCTCTCTGGCGCTCAAACTCTCTGAGCCTCAGCCTCTCCTGATCAAGCATTCGTTCTTTTTCTCTTTCATACTGTTTTTGCCGTTCCCGCTCAGCTTCTCTCTGACGCTCTAGTTCTTTTTCTGCAGCCTTTCGTTTCTCATACTCAATTTGTCTCTGGTGTTCCTTTTCCTGCTCTTTTTGGCGCTCCAACTCTTTTTGCCTCTGAAGCTCTTTTTGCCTCTCAATCTCCTTCTGCTTCTGTCTCTCAGCTTCCAGTTGCCTCTCCCTCTGTTTATCAAGCTCCTTTTGTCTCTCTTTCTCTCTATCTGCTTCTATCCTCCTTTCTATCTCTCTCTGTCGCTCCCTCTCTCTTTCTTGATGCTTCTTTTTCTCAAACTCTAGCAGCAAGAATTTCTCAGCCTCCATTGTGTCCTCCAAGACCCTGGGATCCCCCATTCCTTCATTTTTCTGTTCCCTTAATCCCTTGGCTCCCTCCCTCTGTTGAGACTCTGACTGTAGTGGGTTCTTTCTGAGCGCTGCATCCAGGGAAGGGTTCCTGCGTAGTGGGACCACCTTTCCTTGTGAATCTATTCTCCCCGACCTCACTGAAAAGTCTGCATCTTGAGACACATTTACAGACACCACTCTCCCCTCTCCTCCCAACAATGACCTCTCAAGTCCTCCATCTGGATATTGGAAGCCTGGTTCCTGTATCTGTCCAGTGAGTGCAAAGTATGTTGCTCGTGGTTTGGTCACATGTTCATTACCCTCAAGCATTTTGGGTCGTTTGGGTGCTGCAACCTCTTCTCTCTCCCTCTCCCTTTCTTGCTCTTGCTCCCATAAGAAGCTTGCCTGTTTGCTTCCAAGCTGAGCTGGAAAGTTCTTCGCAACCTCTTCACTCTTCACTTCTTCTTCCAGCTCGGCTGCAGCAGCTCTGTGCACCTCCATCTGCCTCTGAAGCTCTTCTTCCATCATTCTCACCATGTCAGTCTTTCCACTTCTCTCTGCATCACCCTGACGGTCTGTGGCATCAACTATTCCCCACTTATGCAGGGAAGAAATTCTGAGGTAGCGAGGGCTGTTCGGCTCTGGTCCCATGACAAGTCCATCATTCCGCCTTTGCTGGTGCTCAATTAGCCCTTGGTCTTTGCTCCGCTCCTCAGGCTGTGATGTAACGTGGAAGTCCCTCTGTCCTGCATCTGAGCGACGTGTGCGTAATGTGTGGGCCCGCTCCTCCAGTGGAGCCAATGGCACATCCTCACTCGTGACCCGATTCTCACCTGTAACCAAGGTCTCAAACACATGATCCACAAGCTCTGGGCTGGATGGAGATGGAGGTTCATGATAGACTGCCATAACAAGGCTGCCATCATCATCCTCATCAGCAGTGCTGGAAAGGTCTCCTCTGCCCCGCAGAGAGAGGTTTCTGATGGATTTGGGTTTCCCTGCAGTTTCCTGTGCTACTCCAGTTGCAGGGGATTTCCCATCATCCATCATCTGCACGCTGTGCCGTTCTACCACATTCTCAAAGAGAGCTGCTCTGACTGTCTGCACCCCACCACTGGGGTACGTGCCCTGCGCATCACCAACAGATCTGCCCCCTTCAGTGGGCATCCAGGAAGATGGGTCATGTGCTTCCTGCAGAATCTCCTTCCTGTCAGCACCAGGATTTGTTTGGAGATTGGGGGTTGGGTCTTCAAGCTGCAACATAAACATCATGATTAGACTTGCCTCAGAGTACTACAAATACAAGCAAACAATTGTATGCATTTCTAATTATCCAGTTGTCAATACTTAACCATGTTAACTATCATCAAAATACTGCACAGACAAAAAGAACACAATATCACTTTCAAAAGTGGTAAATTATAGTTATACAATATATAAATGTACATTGTAAATACACTCTAAATAATAAGGTTAAGACTGTGGATATGGAATATGGAAGCTGTACTCCCCTTACTGGAAGTAATTATAATTTAGGGAAACAAATAATGCTAGTGGCTTATCTAAGATAAGCATGCATTTTCATTACATTTACATCTTACCCCAAACCCAACTGGCTCACAGTCAACAGAGTAAGTCAGGAAAGGCGACTTATAGCCAATAATGAAGAGAATGCCTTTCTGCTAGACTAAGGTGAGCCCTGTCTACACTTCTAATCCCACCAAAAACTAGCAACGTCAGTTGCTTTAAGTAATTACCGCCTTTCTCAGAGTGCAGTGCACTTCAGTCAATCAGTGATCCTGCCAGAAAGATTTGTCATTGATTACTGACCAGAAGTGACAGAGAGGAGTCTTAATTATTTTTTTAACAACCTGAACACAATGTTAGATGATGATCAGAGAGAAAAGGCAGAACAAGTAAAACCAGAGTAGAAATGACAAGCACATTGTCAGATACAAAGGAGGAAACGTTTTTTTTTTTTTTTTTTTTAAAGGAATGGCATTCAAGACTACAGATAAGGGTTAGCCTTGATTGGCCTCGTTCATGAAATGATCATACAACAGAAAACAATGCATACAGTATAGGGTTTATAATGAATAATCGATTAATTGATTAATTGTTGTTAAAATGTATTCGAATAAAAACTAATGCCAAATGATTAATCGTTCTCGTCTCGCGTATTATGAGAACAGCAACATCTTCCGGTTTCTTGCCAGCTTATTTGTTGTAAAGCATGCAAGTTGGCACAGAGTAGGCTAATCTATATATTCCTACTACCTCTGTCCCATCTGAATGAGTTTTTTCCAGCTGCTGGAATGACAATAAATTCACTGCACACACAGCTTACCCCAGATTACGTGGATGTTAATTTTCATGAACAAAAACACATAAATGGGCATGTCATGGGTAATGTATTGCCAGGAAGTCACTCGGTAAACACGGTCTAATTAGAGGATCCCAACACACTGCAGCATTCTTTTTAGAGAATTGTGAAGTTATGAGTTATATTATGAGGTAAATACAATCTATATAGGATTAACTACTGCACATTCACCGCCTTTCTTAAAAAGTAGTCCATTATTATCGATAGTTCCTTATGCAGTCATGTCTAATCTAATTAGTTCCGTAGGAGCAGCCAGCCACAGGGTAATATTTGGATTAAAAAAAAAAAAAAAAAACTAAACAAAACAAAAAACAATATGCACCTTTATATCATGAATTCTAGTGGTGTGGCTTCTAAATAATTTTACCACCATCTGTATCAGTATCTTTACAAATAAGCCAGGCCAGTAAGTACTTCAAACAATGTTAAGACAATTACAGAGTAGGCAGTGTAAAATTTAAGGGGAGAAAGCACAGATAACACTCCATACAGGTGTGGATACAGAAAAGGGATCCATATCTGCTTTGTTTGCACTGACAGAGTTGGGTGGGGTGCTGAAAGCTTTCTCTCGCTCTCTGACCTTTCCCCTGGGTGTGTCAAAATATTTCATAATTGCCACCGTCACACAGCACATGACTAATACCCAACTCAGGTTACAAGTCTTTTGACAGCTACAGATATTGTAACTATAAAAAAAATGGTTTTCCTTTTCTTCTCCCGTTAAAGTACTCAAATGGAAAAAAGGGGGTGAAACGGGGTGAGACTTATTTTTACACTACGGCAGATATTTAAAAAAGCATTTCAAATGAAGCATATATAAGTCTTTTTTAAATACATTATAAAATCATTTTTAAAGTCATGTAAGTGTGACAAAGTCAAACAGTCATAGGGGAAAGTCCTAGGACATCTGAATGTCTTAGGAGTGGCTGAATGCAATAAAGTAAAATCACATGGAAATGTGGGTCTAAGTAGAAAAACATGCAAAATTGGGAGGCTGTCTGCAGTGTCTGGTCCTTTAAAATGCATAGACAAATACATAAAAATACTATAAAATATATTATCCACTCATGTCTCAGATGACAACAAATGTATTGACTGGTTAATTTGAAACATTCTTGAAACCAGGTGCAGGCAATATCCTGTGCTGACTAGAGCCATCTCAGCATTATACAGCATAAATTGGACAATGTAGTCTGAGACACACAAACTGGTTTCCCATTCATGGTGCCTATATTGCACAAAGCAGTTGATCAGGTTTCTTTGTAAAACCAAGGCTGGGACTTGGGACAAATGTGTAACACCATTTGGCTAAACCAAATTCAGACTAAATACAGTACATTTCCATGTCTTCCATTACTAAGACTTCAGTTTCTCTTAATTAGTGCTGTGCCTCTAGCAAGAGGAATTCATGGGTTCATAGTTATGTTTATTGTCTTACCAACAGCATAGGCGTTTACACACACACACACACACACACACACACACACACAGAAACAGTGGATCTGGGGAAATTAGGTCAAACATTTTAGCAAACATGTGGCCCTAGCACAAGGCCCAATTATGAGCCTTTGAATGCATGGGCTCTCTGCACTCCCCCTTTGCACTGAACAAATTGTTGTCGCTTTTACAAAAGCCCCATCAAGCTCAGGCTCCTGGTCACTCTTACCTTTCTTTGCTGGTCTCCTTCAAACTCTAAAAGACCTTTGTTCTCACTTGTGGGTGTTGTGGGGGAGTCAAGGGACTTCTCAGAGCCAAAGCTGTGAATTGAAGTTAGACATTGACATTCCCAGCTTTTATCTCCACAAATATTATAAACAATGAAACAGTGTTGTTGTATTCCTGAGTGTCAGTAACTGTGATGCATACTGTGACATAGGGAACATAGGGAACATTGGCAACATAGGCAACAGCATAAATACTTTGTTAATGCAATTTCTAATGCACATTTTTCACTTCACAATCTGTGCAATACTTGAGGAGAAATAAACCTTTAGCATCATTATATTTTGCAGCTATCTTCTCCACTACATTTCTTAAATGCATCACCTTACATTACAGCACCCCTTTTTGCTGAAGTTGCCTTGCTGTTGTGGTCTTGAACATTTAAACCAATTAGGTAGATTGCTTTGTGTGACGGCGCTTCGCACATTCGAGACACTCTTGACTGAGAAAGGCAAGGGTGCCAAGGGTGAGAATACTGAAAACTATTCTGCAAATCACTGACTGCGGCACAACTACGATACAGTATGTGATTAAGGTGCAAATGTATGAAAACACAGATTTTATGAGTGCTATAGTAATATTACAAAGATATGCTATACAGTCAAGGTTGTTATGGTAACTTTATCCCGTTAGCATATTTGTGACTGCAAATACATGAAAATTGAATAAAGAAATGATCAAAATTACCGCTTGGTAAGATCCCTTGGAAGAGGGCGGGGTTTAACCACTGGCTTCTGGGGTGGGCTTTGGGAAAGGGGAGTGTCTTCTGTCAGCTCTCGGATTCGTTGCTTCACTCCGATAGCCTTGTCTGGGACATCGGTTTGAGGCTGAGCTAAAGAGCGCATTTCTGCACTGTCTGCAGACATCCGGGCCCCGCCGGCCACAGACACAGTGGAGGAGTCCAACAGGAGGCTGATCCTCCTCTTTATGCTCCCTCCCCCCTTGGAGTCCTCCCGACCCTCACCCACTTCCTGTTTCCTGCCTTCGCCTCCTCTTTCCTTTCTAGCAGAGTCCTTGCTCTTGTCCTGCATGCCGTCCGTACTCCCTCTCTCGTTCTCTTTCCCTCCGCTCCTGTTTACACTTCTTGATCTAGTTCGCTCCTCCTCCTCACCGTCCTGCTGCTCCCCACGGTTTGCTTCTGGCAAGTTCTCCTTGCTGGCAGTCCTGTGGTGGACACTGAGCCCTGCAGTCTCAAACTTTGAAGTAAGGTCGGCAGAGAGCGGCCGCCTGCCTGCCCATCGAGGACTGCTGCCATTCCCGCTTCCACTGCCAGAGATCTGTGCATCTGGAGCAGTTAAAAAAATGGCAGACACAGGCCGGGGCCTGCCACCTCTGCTCTGAGGTCGAAGGGCTACAGGGGCCGTGGCAGAGACATCCATATTTCTAGGGCCTCCATCTTGCTCTCTCATGGTACCCTCCTTTGGCTCAGCCTCAGTTAGGCCCACCTCTGTGAGGAAGCCCAGGGACTTGGCCCGAGTCATGGTGGAGCCCGCTGGTTTCTGTCGGGTTGATCCAGACCACTCCGCAGCCGAATGGCCCGCCAAAATTCCCCCTCTCTTTTGATGCACTGCAGGACCTGCTCCAGCAAGTTTCTTCACCACCTGGGAAGGAGAGGGCTTACGGGGTTCACCCGAGGCAAGTGGTGGTACAGGTTTGAAAGGCTGGGCCACAGGCTTGCTGGTCTGGCCGGAGCTTAGCTTGGGTGCTGGCTTGGCGAGGAAGGTGGAGGTGGGCCTAGTGGTAGGGATGGGAGTGCTGGTGGAGGCTGTTCTTGGCTTACTAGCGGCAGCACAGGTCAGTGTGGGCTTCGGATTGCTAGGAAGCTCTGGCCTAGAGGTTGACAGGCGGATGGAGTCCGGGCGAGGTTTGGGTTGTGGCTTGGGGGCCAGGATAGGTCGGATGGTGGGGTTCTTCTCAACAGCGAAGGGCTTGGGGGTGAGCCGGGGCTTGGGCCCTGGGGTGGGCTTGCTGGGCTCGGATGTCAGAATGAGGGTGCCCTGAGGGCAGGTGGAGTCCTCCATCAGACTCGTGTTGCTGGAGTCAGTCAGGGGGCTCAGGTGCAGTCGAGCTCCCACCACGCCTGTCCTACCCGCGTCCAACTCCACCTGTGCGGCCATCCTTCCTACAGCTGCCAAAAAACATAAGGTGACAAAACATTCAAAATTTATACTGCTTACATAACACTTATAAACCCTTATAAACCTTAGGTTTCATGTTCTTGACAACAATTTATTATTGTTTTAGTCAAATATTGCAGTGTTTTCTTGAGCATTTTAACTAGTGATGTGCTAAATTTTCTTTAGACTGGGATTAGCAAGGCAATCTTTAAACTGGGATTAGCAAGGCAGTTTTAACCACTCTTCACTCTTCAACCGACCATTGCTGACACTGCTAGACTAAAAGCTATTGACTGGGTGACCAACTCTAGGGTGTACAGTAAAATAAAGCAAAGCACTCTTCTTAAAGCTAACTCAGTTTCTCTCTATTTCTCTCAAAGTAACAAAATGAAAAATGCTATTGAGAATGTGTGTTTTTGGGCTTGGTGAAAACAAACACAGACAAACACTAAGTGGAAAGGGAAATTTCACTGTTGCTGCAGGCTAGCCAGTCTGTCTTGACTTCCTGAGTTCAACTTCAATGAGCAACACCGCCAAAAGGCACAGCACCTGGGTGGACAGCAGCTATAAATCACTGTGCGAGTAAGTCTAACCTTAAATTTTAGTTCTTCACCTAGGTCTTCAGCTAAACCACTCTACCACTATCCCTTTCATTTTGATTATATTCTTGTCTTTTAGTCTGGCCTGCCACACTTCTTACTTACAACTTGTTTGTTCACTAATAATAAGTTCATGGTTCTCTCCACTCGACTCAACCCATTTCTCCCCCCAGTGGCTGATCTTTATTGTTTCATTAATACAAGGCTACATATATCAAGTCTGACTTGATCAATTTCAGCTACAGCTATCCTCTGCTCGGTTCAACCTTTCATTTTTAGCTACAAGTTAGGGGTGGGCGATATAGTCTAAAATTTATATTGCGATATATTTTGAACCATAGACGGTAGATGATATATATCACGGTATACTTTGGTATGTAACTACAGCATAACAGGTTCTTAATGGTTACCATAGCATAAAGTCAATATGTACAACAGTTGTTTAATCATCAGAGGTGTTTATATTGGACTCTTAAATTCACACAGAAGTAAACTGTTAAGCTGCATTTGTGTCAGGCAGTAGCTGTTCAATTTATAGGCTCTTACACAGTTTTGTTGTAAGAATGAAAAGGTGCTATCAATAAGGTGAAGCTACAGGTCAACATTTTTTCACATGGTTGTGGAGACGCAATGAGCCTATCACGGTATGGCGATATGACCCAAAATCTCTATCATTGGCCAAATGCATATTGCATACGGTATATATCGTCTATATTGCCCACCCCTACTACAAGTCATCAGCTCTTTCCCTCACCCTCTAAACTTGACATGAGCCTCATTTCTAGCTATAGCCGACACATTTCTCTTTCTCTCTCACATCAGTGCATGGCACTGGGAAAAGTGTTAAACAACTCTGCAGTGATCAGAGGAAGTGGCTTACACTCAAGCCTTTCTGTCTGCTCAGCTTCTCTCCCCTCCTCTTTGTGTGTGTGTGTGTGTGTGTGTGTGTGTGTGTGTGTGTGTGTGCACACAAACACTTATGCACAAGCTCTGGCTGGGCTGGGAGGGATACCTCGGAGCAAAGTCTGCACTCAGACGAGCACAGAGCTAGCCTCTCTCTCAGACAGGAGTGGAAATGAGCTGTACTGTAGGATGACTGCAATATCTCATTGCAAAAACACATCACACAGGTGTACGCACACACACACAAAAGCATGTAGAAGCACATTAACAAACACACACAAATATATGTTTTCGAGACTGACGCTTTCCCCCATGTGCGATAATGTGTTCCATATGTGTACCCTCAAAGCCAGCTCCACTAGACCACCCACACCTTCAGCACAACAATATGCACAAATGCACTGACAAGTAAGCAAATTAACACAAGCATCTACATTTTAGACAGTCATTCAGGCTGTTCATTCATACTTACAAATGTATACACAAATAAAAGAAGTGCAGATATGTGCCGTGGACACACACATTCAAGCCTACAAAGAGAAAGAGAAAGAACGACAGAGAGGAGGACAGAGTAATTCTGCTTCGTCTGCAGTTTCCTTCTCTCATAACAATAACTCACCTGCCTGGCTGTCAACCGTCTGCAGGGCAGCCCTGGTTTCTGTGGCAACAGCAGGGTGATGTCATATCATCTGGAGGAGAGGAGGGTCCAGACGCTGGTTTTGCGTTGGGGTGGGGGAGGAGGGGACAGAGAGACTGGTCAAAGACAGAGGTTTTCTTCCTCTCTCAAACACGCACACTAAACACACTTGTTGCCATTGCACAAAGTCTGGTCAGACACAGAGGCTACACTAGCTTGCTTTCTTTTTCCAAAACACGCACACACTAGCACTCTTATTTCTAACGCGTGGTTTAAGCTAAATAACAGGCTGCTTGGATCGAAGCTTACCATACTATGCTGTTAGATCTTCCAGACAGTCTAGGTACCAAATACAGAGGCAGATACCGCAACCACACACATACACACAGAGATAATTACCGTCTTTCCCAACAAGATTGACCTACATCCCCTGATTTAGCCTGTACACTAACCACCATGCCTAGTATGGCTGTGTTTGTGAAATTCAAGACGTGCAGGAAGGAAGGAGGGAACTGAGCGGCTGGCAGATAGATAGGGTGAAGGAGGAGGAAGAGGAGGAAGAGAGGGGAACAAGGTACAGAGAAAGAAAAATGGGTACAAATCAGGGATGGGCCCAGATTTAAATCTGAATATCTGAAGAGGCTAACAGTTTACCAGATAGATAAAACACCCCCAATAGATCCTCATGCAATATGTGTGCAGGGATGCCAACTTAGCCAAGATTTTGCAACACAAATGTTTTATTGCTTTTTCTGTAGCTTTCCATTCAGTCAGCTATAGCACTGCCTCATGAACAATGTTGGGACATTCAAATACCAAAAGGGGAGAGAGATGGATAGAGGAGACAGAAAGAAACTGAGAAAGAGAAAGACTCTGATGAGACAGACGTGGGGAGGGAGGGAGGGAAGGAGCACAAGAGTGGAGGAGTTTGCTGCGCAAGGGATTGCTGACGGGAGGCTGATGCGTTTATTGACAGGAAACGGAATGTGAATGTGCAGGGAAGTAGTGGGCCAGCAGACAGAAAACTGACTGACTGACACGCACACACACACACAGGCTTCACACAAATCTTGCACAAAAGCACATAGGCTAAATCACATACTCTATTTCAAAGTAAATAAAACACAGAGCAGCATTTCTTTTTTGCTTTGAGACGATATGAAAGAAAAATCAACACACAAGTTTTAATACAGTGTAGTACGAAACATGCAGAGTAGCCTATGGGTGGCCCAGGTGCTCGCTTGCTTGCACGCACAGTGTGTTATATCACAAATGTTTAATTTAGCCTGGATTTACCAACCAACTGTAACCACCAGGTCAACCACAGGAATCAAGCTTTTCAAGCGTTTAAGCAACACTTATAGTCATGCAACAGCTAAGCCATCAGGCTCACTGCTACAGGTCTACACTCTGATGGCGATGGATTCCTTATGACATCAAAACGGTGGTAAAGATGGGGATTTCGTGAGTTGGGAGAGCAAACAGCAAGTTTTCTAGCATGCTACCAAGATCCTAGAAAAGTGGTACTTAACAGATCAAATAATCCCCTGATATCCTCGTGTTTCTCAAATATGACACTTGATAAACTTTATGTCTTTAAATACTGATCGAATATTGAAATCTCTCTCACACTAACAAACACACCCTAAATCCCACACAACCCCTCATCCGCCTGCACTACCAGTGTGCAAACCACAATGCTCAGATGCCACAGGTTCATCTAATAATTTAAACCTCTCTCCGAGTTCAGCCCCTGCCCTCTATCCTCCTATACTCACATGCAGCGCGCGCACACACACACACACACACACACACACACACACACACACACACAGAGCTATACGGAATACACTCTGGATCAAAGGTCTACGGAAAGGAGGGGGGTGGGGTAGAGAGGAAGTTGGAGAGGACGGTAGATAAGAGCCAAAGAGAGAATGCCAGATAAGGGTCTAGAGTGAGAGATCAGAAGAGGGTATAGATGAGAAAAAGAAGGAAAAGCTGATCGTCTACATAACAGTAGAACACAGCTGGTGAAAATGTTTTTAACTTTAGACAGGAGGTCAATGACAATGGGACACTCTGAATTGTTATTGTTATGCACTTCTTTAAGGCTGGAAACAAATCAGACACCCATGTATCTGGAGTTGCCCCCCCTTAAAAAAATGAAGGCAGAAGCTTGTGGGTCTGTGTGGGTGGGTGTGACTGACTTCTGAGAGGCTCTAGCAGTTATAAAGGCCATGTCAATTCCACAACCATATAGTCTTTCAGGAAAATAGTAAGTAAATTTTCATTAAGGAATGTCACCGATGCTTTTGCATAATGGGTTTTCAGTGACTGGGCTAATTTACAATTAGAATAGATTGGTTGTGTAGTTGGGGTATGGCCTGTGCAGCAAAATCGCTGACTCAGGAACACCCTGAGAGAGCAGTTGGAAAATGTGTGAAAAGCGAAGTACAGTAGGCCTAAATGCAAGAAGAAGAGGGAAGGGGGTGGGAGGGGTTTACAATAGGACATTTCAAACACAAGTTCTTAGCATAGTCATAAGCTACTGGATGCAGATGCTAGGTCTCTGATGATATTAATTAAAATATTAAACTCGGAAATTTGAACATACTTGGACACCATCAACTTGAAAATCGAAAAACACTATCAAACCACTTTTTTTATATAGTAATCAGTTTTATGCTAATCCTGTCTACAACCCATAGGCCATAAGAAAGAGACAAACAACAATAACAATGGCTGTGACTCAAGAGACTGGCGAGACTGGCAAGCCAGACCCATCACACTAAACCACTGGATGCCCAGTGTTGCTGCTGGTCGTGGTTCACTGATCTGACTGGAAGTGCAGGGCCAAGGATTAGATTTCTGCTGTTCATATTTTAGACAGGAGCCCACAGGTTCCGAAAGGGCTGTTGTCCTTAAGAGTTTTCAGGCCATTTCTTGTGTGTGCGTGTGTTGGTCTGGCCACACACAGTCACACTGGTTCAGCCAGTTTTACAGAGGAAAAATACCCCTGGAAAAAAATTCCAAGCTCACTGACTGTCTGATGATAATGAACATTATTTGAATAGGCCTATATTTCATGCATAGATCTGACCACCTGTGACCAATAACAAATGGAATCATATACTATGGTACAATTCAGTGGATGTCAAAGTGTGAGGACTGTAGGCCTACTAGAGGTAGACCTACAGAAAATAAATCTGAGATTGAGTTTTCAGCTCTCACAAAAAAAAATTACTAGAAATTTGGGGAAATTATCAACTGTGTTTTTTTATGCAAATCACATTACCACAACAGTATTAAGAAGCTATAGGGTGGACAAGGTAGGCCTGCTCAGTGTCTTGGAGCCTGACGTTACACGACAGTTTAGGAACAACTAGGCTATGCCGTTTGACGTGCCAAATGTGACAAGGTGATGTAAGATGTAACGTTAAATGACTCAGATGGCCTGTGTTTGTAAGCAAAAAGGGCTATAAACGAAAAATGACTACCACCGCGAGAAATTAAACAATTTACAACTAATTAAACATAGATAAACATTGTGTGTGCGCTCGTGAATTCCATTGGGTTGCAAAGACACTGCTAAATCTCAATGCTGAAACTCAATAAAACACACAAAAACCATCCTCCTTCCTCCAACTTCCTCCAAAGTATGTGTCGGCCATAGACTGTATATATGGTGTCGGCGAACTAGTGACTTGACTTAAACTGTCGTTCGGTGAATTAAACAGTTTGAATCGGAATGAATGGGGAAACGTCTGCGCACTATGTATAACAATAATTACGTACTACAGCAATAAAATACATTTAAAACTACGGTCTAACGTAACTGGCCGGTTAGCTAAACCAATGGCCACTGGGCTCATTGTTAGCCAAGTAAGCGACCGACCCAGTTGCTGCCCAACTGCTAGCCACAGAACCAAGTTCGCTTGCCGAGTCCTTGTTAGCTTGCTATCTCCAGTCTGTACAGTCAATAACATACACACGATTACTATAGGCTACTATACGCCGATGAATATGTTTTCACACTTATTTTTCCTTACCTCTAAGGATCCTACCACGCGTTGTTTTGTTGTGCAAACTGAAACGTATTC
The DNA here is from genome assembly GCA_017657215.1 of Limnothrissa miodon. Lineage (NCBI taxonomy): Eukaryota > Metazoa > Chordata > Actinopteri > Clupeiformes > Clupeidae > Limnothrissa > Limnothrissa miodon. The sequence goes on from JAGFZM010000030.1 coordinate 92,329, forward strand.
TGATGAACAATTCTTCCAAAAGTGAAGAAAAAGAAGACAGACCGTCTCCCCTTTCCTTTCCTGGGTATCAAGCCAACAGTAGTCTGCTAGCAAACTGGCTAGGTATTGCAACGTAGGTAACGTTAGAGAACCCAGAGAACTTCACCCCGACATCCTTCCATCCATCCATGTCGTTACTCTTTTTACAGGATAGTCGTGTCTTTCTCCCTCTTCAAACGGCCTGGTACCTCAACCAATACTTTATTAGTCTGAGACCATTACTGTGAACTAACGTTAACGTTATACGAAGACTGACCGGCGGAGAGGTTAAATCAGTAGGATAAGTGTGGCCGAGTGATGTAGAAGTTACCTGTTCACTTCAAACGCACCTGTCGATTCTTTGTATATTGTAAAACCAAACTTCCCTTCGACTAGAGTACCCTTTCTCAAACTTATCGCATTGTTGTGGTCCACTGTACCTTGCCTCAGCCTAACTTGCTGGAGAAAACCCGGAAAACGGAGGTGCGGCTCGGATTCCACGGAAGGAATAGGGATTTGTTTTGGTATTCAAACCCTAGCAGGCTATTCGGCTATGGCATTGCGTTTAAGGCACAGTCTATGGTTTAAGGTAACGCTGGGAGATATGTGCGAAGAGTGCCACCTTGTGGTAAAAATAAGCTGTAGTCTATTTTGTTGACAGGCAGGGACTCTTACTGGATTAGTGTAGGAAAATTAGGCTACTGTCAGGTGTGCAGGAAATCACATGTAACCTACTTGACATACAAAGGAATCGAAATTACGTTTCACACTTGTCCCATGCGTAGACGTTGACAATTTACGTTTACATTTATGCATTTAGCAGAAGCTTTTATCCAAAGCGACTTACAAAACGAGGATAACAATCGAGCTACATAGCAGAAACCTTAAGGAGCATAGTGCTAGGGGATAGTGCTTCAGTTCATTTTAGTGCTAGGATAGAAGATGTTCTCTGAATAGCTGGGTCTTTAAGAGCTTTTTGAAGGCCTCCAGAGATGGCCCTGTTCTGATTGTTTTTGGTCATTCCACCAGCGTGGGACGACATATGAGAAGAGTCTGGATTGCCTTGGGCGAGGTGTCGGGACTGCCAGTCGACAGTCATTGGAGGACCGGAGTGTTCGGGGGGGGGGATTTTGGATTTTGGATTTGACAACAATAAAGTGCAGATGCACAACAAAAACAGTTCTAAACAATAAGGTAATGTAAAAGTAAAAAAGTAAAAATAAGTAAAAAAAAAAAAAAAAAAGTGCAAGTAGGCTTAGGGCATTATTCTTAGGTAACATTCAGGATATAACAAGACCAGTCATAACACATAACATATAGTAATTGATTCAACAGTGTACACTGGGAAGTAGTATACTGGTATACTTTAGGTAGTCCAAGGTTGTGGTTGGTAAGGGTTTTTTTTGTTGTTTTTAGTGCAGCACTAGTAGTAATATAAATAGTGGTTAAAAAAAAAAGACAGTGTGCGGTGTGGGTTGCACCGTTGACAATTGTGATGGCTTTGCGGGTGAGGCGGGTGGTGTAGATGTCTTGCAGGGAGGGAAGTGGTCCACCAACTATCCTCTCAGCTGTTCTCACAATGCGTTGTAGAGTTTTTCTGTTGAAGTCAGTGCAGCTACCGCCCCACACAGTGATGCAGCTGGAAAGGATGCTTTCAATGGTTCCTCTGTAGAATGTGGTCAGGATGTGTGGTGTTGCACTTGCCCGCTTGAGTTTGCGCAGAAAGTAGAGGCGCTGTTGTGCTTTCTTGGCCAGTGATGTGGTGTTGGTAGTCCAGGAGAGGTCCTCACTGATGTGCACCCCCAAGAACTTGGTGCTGCTCACCCTCTCTACCGCAGCGCCGTCGATGGTAAGTGGGTGGTGACAGGTGTGCTCTCTCTGGAAGTTGACAATAACCTCCTTGGTCTTGCTAACATTTAGCAGGAGGTTTAGCATGTGGTCAGGAGCTCAACCTGTTTCATGTAGTGGGTCTCATCGCCCTTGGTGATGAGCCCCACCAGCGTTGTGTCGTCCGCAAACTTCACAAGGTGGTTGGAGCTGTAGGTTGGTGTGCAGTCATGTGTCAGCAGGGTGAAGAGCCGCGGACTGAGCACACAGCCTTGTGGAGCCCCCGTGCTCAGGGTGATGCTGTTTGAGACATTGTTGCCCACACGCACCGCTTGAGGCCTCTGGCTGAGGAAATCCAGCAGCCAGTTGCAGAGGGAGGTGCTGAGGCCCAGTTTGTCCAGTTTGCAGACGAGTTGTTGTGGGATTATGGTGTTGAATGCTGAACTGAGGTCTATGAACAGCATTCTCACATATGAGTCTTTCTTGTCCAGGTGAGTTAGGGCTGTTAAAGGTGGTGTTAAATATGTCTGTGAAGACATCCTTCAGCTCCTCTATGCAGTTTTTCAGCACACTACCAGGGATGTTGTCTTGACCCGCTGCTTTCTGGGCGTTGATGGCGGAGAGTGTCACCATCAACCGAATGAAGGGTCTACTGAGAGGGTTCTGATTGGTTCAAAGTTCTCCATAGAAACATTTCTAACATAAGCGTAAGCAAGACCAGGAAAAGTAATGTTGAATCAGCAGCGCCCTGCTGAAATATTGACTGTTCATTTAAGTTCCCCAACCCCAGAAGCTCCACTCCTCCTGCCACCCAGATACCAAAGTGAGGAGGCTATGCTGGTGGTCCAAGCCATAAAATGTTATGACTGTCAAGTTCAGACAACCAGCAATGACCTTTGTTCCAAGGCTACATTAGCTGTGGAGAGTCCAAAGCATCAAGGCCTGAGGAGGTTCATATTGCCACAGCGGCTGTGATGAGGACAATGAGAGGCCTGCAGCCTCCAGTCCTCCCCAACCAAGATCTTCTCAGCCTGAAATCCAACAAATTTGTAACATTTTGGTAGTTATGATCAATATTCCATGAATGTTATGGCATGATGGATCATAAAACCTTTGCACATCACATTGCACATTTAGCCCAACAATATTCACATGCTTTATCTATTCATGTTGTGTTGTAATATTGACTTTTGTGAAGGGTCTTGTTGGGGTCTGACCAACCAACCAACCAGTGCACTCTAATAATAAATTTATAATCCGGCGGAATAAGTCTGAATCATTTGCTCCCCCCTGCTGGATAGTGGACATGACATATGGCCAATCTGATTACCGAAGTTCAATTGATGCGCATGATTCTCCTTGACTCTGCTGTTTCCCGGCAATCGGTGAGATCACCAGAGGTTAGGATATCTATATTTTTTGGTTAATCATGTGCATATACTTTCCGTGTTATCTATATGGTATTATCTATGGTGCTTGTGGTTACGTTTCGTACAATATCACATAGAATGAAAGGCTAAGAGGCTATTCCTCTCTCTTTTTTGACCATACATGCGTTTGCATCCCTGTAAGTAGGTGTGACCAGAGATGGGGACTCGAATCGCACTTAAGTCGTACAAACAAAGACTCATGACTTGACTTGAGACCTTCCCTCAAGCTTAGAAGTATCAGTAGGCATGACTGACTAGAGCCTTTGATGGGCATAGAAGACATTTCCTCCAAGGTTCCTTGGCAGTGTTCATTTCCCACACTTCCCTGCTTTTAAGGGGAAAAAAATCTTTTTTGCCTAGCTGTACATGGCTTGTGGGTTCAAATCCCGGACGAGCCCTACGTTCTTGGAAATACTGAAAATTTCAAGAGAAGCACAAGTTAGAAGTGTCTATCAGTAGGTGTCACCAGAGATGGGGACTCGAGTCGCACTTACGTCGCACAAGAAAAAGACTTGAGACTTGCCTGAAATCCAACACATTTTCTGGGAAGATCCAAGGACTTCACAGGCGGAAAGAGAGAGCGTTATAAAGATTGTGAATGTGGAGAATCTGAGCCTTCATCTCAGCTAAAAAAGTTGTCAGAGCCTAATAATGAACTTCCAGTCTTAGACTTGGACAGCTGCAGCAGCCTGAAAAACCAGTAAGCTCTTTCCTTCAACTTTGAACTCAAGTCTCCTGCAGACTCAAAAAAAGCTTCCAGCACCGTTAAGCAGAGAAGAGTGAAGAAGGCCCTCCCTGCTTCTACGAAGCTATACAAAGAGGGGCTCAGTCATTTTTGGCGCAGTGTTAAAAGCCCTGGGAAACACAAACAGCTACTGTGTCACAGTGACCCCTGCTGGAGCACCAGGCTCAAATCAAGACATACCGTGTGGGTGAGGAGAGCAATGGTGAGAAAAAAGGAAAGAGATTGATATATGTGTTTTCTTCAAAAAGAAATTATAGTGAGAAGGGAGATTTTGAATATTTTAATACTTTTATTGAATTGACATGGAAAGGGATATATTTAAATTTACTGAATTGTTATGAATAGCCATTTTTACTTCTCTGTTTCTTCTGTTTTTATAATTGTATGTACTGCTTGATACCTCATGCATAACTTTGCACAATAATTTTTTTACTTTTGAGGATTTTGCAGATACAGTAGGCAGTTTTTGCACGTATTTCACCTTGCACACTTTTTGTGTTATATGGAGGTAGTATGTTTTATGTACTGACTATGCACACTGTGAGTGTGAACTGAAATAGAAGTCCAGTATTCAAAAGATTTTATGTCAAATGTAACATTTTGGTAGTTATGAATGTTATGGCATGACATAGGGACTATCAGTAGGCATGACTGACTAGAGCCTTTGGTTGACATAAGACATTTCCTCCAAGGTTCATTGGAAGTCTTCCTCTCCCATCCCTTCCTGCCTTTCAGGGGAAAAAATCAAATTTTCAGGGGAAATAAATCCTAATTTTCCATCTGTACATGGCCCGTTTGTCTAGGGGTATGATTCTTACTTTGGGGGGTGAGAGGTCCTGGGTTGAAATCCCGGACGAGCACTCTGTTTGTGGAAATACTGAAAATTTCAAGAGGAGCACAAGCTTAGAAGGGACTATCAGTAGGCATGACTGACTAGAGCCTTTGGTTGGCATAGAAGACAGTTCCTCCAAGGTTCATTGGAAGTCTTCATTTCCCATCCCTTCATGCTTTTCAGGGAAAAAAATCCTTATTTTAGTACCTGCATATGGCTTGTTGGTCTAGGGGTATGATTCTCGCTTATCAGTAAATCAGTAAGGGATGGGAAATGAACACTGCCAAGGAACCTTGGAGGAAATGCCTTCTGCTCTAAAGGCTGTATTCAGTCATGCCTTGTTCTTGAAAATTCTGAAAATTTAAAAGCAGCACAAGCTTAGAAGTCAATCTAAGCCACTGGTCAGTCATGCCTGGTTATAGTGAATGAACTACTTTTCTGATAAAAAAAAAAAATGGCTCGTTGGTCTATGGGTATGATTCTTGACATGATTTCAGAATTTTTTTAACTGTATTATACTAATGGATATCCTTGTTGCTTGTCTAGACAGCAATGCTCATACCGAAGTAAAATTCCTTCTATATGCTTGTGTACTTGGTCAATAAAACCTGATTTTGATTTTAATTCTGGTTGGTTCAAAGAGACCTCTAGGTTTGTAGGATACTTCTACTCCCATTTAGAGTGGCTAAAGCAAAAGTTAATGTTACAATAGGCTAGTGTAGGAGTTACAGTAGACACCACTGTGCATGTTCCCATCCCATACACCAAGGGGAGCTGGCTGCCTGTGTGTCTCTATGAGATGTTACAGGATTTTAGCGCAATTTCATTTTTATCTCAAATCGTAGGCATCTCCCTTTGATTGGCTAGCTTTCTGCCCCTTGAATGGGAACTTCTCACAGCCGCCAGTTTTGAAATACAGTGTCTCAGCTGGGAAGAATATCCTCGTCGGTAATGGCCAGCGTTGGAAACTGCTGGGACTGAAGGATTTTACATCTACCTTTGTGAACTAAAATCTCATCACTTGGGCTTGTGCTGGACCTAGTGTGGCGAGACAAATGGGCTGCGCCCGTTCTAATGATTAGGGCCTTTACAGCCAATGTCTTGCAATATCATAGTATTATCGTAGTATTGCATCAGGAGGCGCAGTGATTTGTCCCCTCCATTACTTCCTGTTACGCTTCTTCAGTCTACCTGCTACCGGTATGTACGGTCTGTCTTTGCACGCTTTTACTATCGCTGATTTGTTTGAAAAATGGTGACTGACCTTTTATACATTGCTGCCATCATTGTCCAGTGTTTTGCTCGGCAGCATCCTGTCATCAGAATCTTGCGGTATCTTGTCAGGCCTGTTTCATCTGGCCTAGTCTGACCGCTTGCTTGGGGGATTGTGGCAAACGATTGTGTTTTTCCTTGCTACTGTGTGAGCACTTATTTGGGTGGTTGTCTGTGTGTGTGTCATAGTTTGTGTGTGTGTATGGTCAAATGTGTAATGTGGGTGGTTTTTGTCTTAAATTGAAAAATCTGTTGTGATTTGTTTTCATTTGTATTGTTTCAAACTACTACCACTGGCAGGAGGCCCTATATAGCTGTGAGCTATCACAAGTACTACTTCTTGGGCCTGGTTCATTTTCCTGTTTTCTTTTCTTTTTTATTTATTATTTACCTATTGCATGTGCTTTACCCTTGCATATGCTTGTGCTAGTGTAACCACAGCCAGGTAATTAATACCACTTTTTAATAGTCGACTACACCAGTCTGAGGGCCATGCCCCCAGACACCATTAACCAGTTATTGAGTCACTATCTATGACACACAGACAGACACACAGGTTCAGCACACTCTAGGGCAGTTCAACACAGAATATTTTATTTACAAAAATTAATTACACACATAAAAACAAATGCTGGGGTGACACTCAACACACAACCACTCAATGATACAGACATACACTCCACATGACCCGGGAGACGGCCTCGTAATAGGAATTACACCCTGCTACCTACTGATTATTTTTAAGGAGGGGGGGCGGGAACTGAGACAGGGCTACGGCGTACCAAGCGCACCAGGCTGACAGAGAGAAGAGGGCAGAAGCCCAGAAAAGGAACACTGCACAAAATCACAGACAAAACACACAAAATCAAGAAGTGCAGCAATAATCACCCGTGGTGCTCACAGCAAAAGAAAATGTGAGAGGACTCCACCACTTCTAGATCAGCCGGAGGCTTGCCTGGACTACTATGCTCCTGTCCAAGAGGGAGAGAGAAGTCAGGCAAATACCTGCAACAGCTATTAGCATGCTAAAGGGTTAATATGACTTAAACCACTATAATGCAACTTAACTTGTTAGCAGCTAGGCCTAATCCTCGTCCTGAGGCGCCACCAACTGGGCGGGCATAGACACCGCTACCCTGGTCATAGGAGACAGTTAGATGGATCACACAGTTCTACAGTCCCACATACACTCACAATGTAGCTAGAGCCATGCATACACCGCACCATTCACGGCCCTTAATGTTTTGTTCCTGGAGGTTGTGACATCCTGAAGGTATTTTTTGTATTTGTGGGCTTGGTCATAGATGAGTGCACAGTGCAGTCCTGAGTAACATCTGGGACCCTGTCTGCTGACTTTTTTTTAATGAATGTGTAGACTATTAATAAATAAGTGTCAATTTATGACTGTGTCGGTGTGTTGACTGTGCCCTGGGAGTGCTTGTCCCTTTTGGTAGTGATTGTGACGTGATGCTTTGTTTTTGTTTATTCCTTTCAAATTACCCACACACCTCAAGGAAATCTCGGGGAAACATAAAAAACTTGTTCAGTTTCATAAAATAATTTCCAGGCTTTCCTTCGACTCTTGGACAACGAAGAAAAATATGGAGAGCTGATCGTATAAAAACGTTGAACCCTTTTTTTTTTTTTTTTACCTCTTTCTAAAGAAGGGCAAGAAGAAGGCCCAGTTATTTTATATCTCCATTTTTGCAATGGAATTCATTGCAGGTGGTGGAGGCTTAACAACTACAATGGTAGCAGTGTAAATGTTTTAAAGTTTACTGCCTTAAACCATCCACCATGTCTAGAAAATACCACTACAGTTTTTGTTTTTCCCTTTACATTTTGCATCTTTTTTTCACCTTTTTGAGATGTTTAGAGAAAAACACATTTTTTGGTGTGCACTCGTAAGATGGTTGGCACTGTCTTTCTTACCCAGTTAAAACTGTCTGATTCGTATTGCCCTTGAAACCTCTGCATTTCCGTGGTGCAGGGAAAGCGCCATCCGTAAAGCCACATAAGTCAAATAAGCACTAAACACAAAAAAACAGATTAACCAAAAACTGGCTTTGGAGCTTATACACACATCCTGTAGTGGCCTGTCAAAGACCTGGGAACCACAACTGTGATCTTAACAGCAAGGACAGAGTAGATTGAAAACAAAAAATCTCGAAACCACCTCAGGCACTTTAAAAAAGGCATTTTAAAAATTGTATGGCACTTTATGAATACAAATATTTTGAAGTTTCTGGCGTTCCAAAACTGCAGACTTGGCTTTTGTGTGCATTTTATTGTTTGTATTTGTTGAGCTAAGGAAGAGTTTACATAGTTAAAATATCCTGATATCTGCTCTCTGACTCTTGTTTTTTTTTTTTTTTTTAACATAAAGGCTTATGAGTTTTCACTGCCCCCAGATTAGATTAATGGCCCCTCACTTGAAATCGAGACAGGTCACATTTGAGACAAGGTTTTACAGCTTTTTCAACTTTTATTATTTAGTGTAAGTGGAGGAGGATACCGTACATCTGATGCTGCACACATGTCCAATAACAACACACATGGTAACTAGCAATTCATTAGCTAGCAAATAATAAAGAACTAGCAAGTTCTTTATTATTTTGACCTCTCATTCACATGACCAGTATCATGGGTGCACTGACAAATATCGTTTGTTTCAAACTGCTCTCAGAGAGGAAATATCTCTGTGTAATCTTGCATTACCATGTGAAAATGGCATCGATGACCACAAAGCACCAGGTCCTTGGTCGCACAATGTGTCAAGCATCCCACAACACAGTGTCAGTCTATTAATATTAATTTTCAACCACAACAAAAATATAGGATTGTGTGTGCAAACTCTCTATCTTTTTAAGTCAGTCAGTGCCCAGATAACTATTCTCATTAGCAGTGTTGGGAAAGTTACTTTGGAAATGTAATGTGTTACAGTTACAAGTTACTCTATCTAAAATGTAATAGTAGTGTAACTATTTCAATTACTTTAACAAAGTAATGTAACTAATTACATTTGATTACTTTTTAATTACTTTCCCACATTTTGAATGAATTTTGTCAGCTTTTAATCATTTCCAGTTTTTAAAACCGTGGATTACCCTTTAAGTATTAATCAACACTGACTGCTGTAAAGATCCTTACAAACTCCTTAGACTTCAGTGCATTAACTAGAAGTTGTCTATTTTGTGTGATTGCTAGCGCATTTTTACTTTCTGCAATGGGCTAAACCAGGGGTTGCCAACCTGCAGACCTGGACAGCAAGCAGAAATTTGTTAATTTCGCTCTCAAAATGGCAGGGAATAAATGCGAAGCAACACAGGACACAGGACGTTTGAAATTGGGGAGCTCGAGGTGCCATGGCTCAGTGGGCTAAGGCGTTGTGCCATGACTCCGGCAACCCAGATTCGAATCCGACCTGTGGTCCTTTGCCGATCCTGCCTCATCTCTCTCTCCCGTTCATTTCCTGGCTGTCTCTTCACTATCACTATCCAAATAAAAGGCAAAAGTCCCCCAAAAATATATAAAGAAATGGGGGAGTTTATAGTTTTTTGTTGAACGTAAAGGCAAATCATTCAGCCTTACATGGTGGGTGGGTGAGAGAAAGGGGGGTGATATTAATGTGTGCCCATGTATGATGTGGCCCTTGCGGTAACACAGTAAAAATGTGGCTCTTGGGTCTCTGACTGGTTGACCACCCCTGGGCAAGGCCAACACTGAGCTTCTATCTGACATTGCAGTCATCATCACAAGTGCAGACATGCAGTTCAAACATGACAACAAATGTTTCACTGTGAAAGATAATGTAACTTGAAATGTAATCCTGAACATTTCCTTAATGTAACTGTAATTCAATTACACAGTTTTTCAATGTAACTGTAACTTATTACTGTTACTTTTATTTTGTAATTAAATTACGTAATTTTGTTACATGTAACTAGTTACTCCCCAACACTGCTCATTAGCCTCTTTGGAGATTTTAGCTCTCAGCTTCCTAAAAGCTACAGGAAACTCATCAAATTAATGTAATTACATACAGCATGTTTTCTCACTCTGATACTCTTTTAAAAAAGCTCTCAGAAAGTTTATGCAACCATTTTCATGGTCATAAAATTGCTTAGAAATCGTTTTTTCAATTGTTGTGCTGCAAACAGCGACATGCAACGTGTGAGAGCAACAGCTAGCTGTACAATACAATACAAAAGCTTCCCCTATAGCTTAGTGGCATTTAATGCAGGGTTAAAAAACAGACTTACTGAGTGGATCTTGGATACTGAGAGAAAACTGACAGTTAAAATATTTTTGGATAAAAAGGCATACCATCCTTGGTCTGCATAGCTCAGATGGTTGCCACCTAATGTACGAATACCTGAATGGAAATTGAGACCACACATTTTTGTAACCTACATTGCCTGAAAATATCCTTAAATTGGTTCCTCAATTCCTCAGTTTTTCATAGGTGAAATTTAAATGTCTGCTTTGTAACCTGCAAGCAACTGCAGTATGAAAACAAAAGTTGAATGATCACTCCTCAGTTAACGCAGTCATTTATTGTCATGCAGTAGCAAAGATATAGCTGACACAATGGTGGTGGCATTGGAAAAAATCTGGCATCAAGGAGGCAGGAAGGGGTAGAATTTCATGGGGGTGGGGGGATGGTTGGGACGTAAGTGGCAGACAGAGGGAGTTAGGGCTATTGGGAAGGCTGTGGGAATGCAGCTTTGGGAATTAAGGGAGGCAGAAAAAGGCGCAGGTGCAGGTTGTCCTGGGGTATAGGGTTAAAGGAGTGGGGATAGGGGTTGGGGTGGGAAGGCGGAAGCTCAGTTAGAGACGTGGAAGGCGCCCCTCTGGTGCCACTGCATGTCCCTGATGCGCCTCACAGACTGGATCTGGGCCTGCTGAGCTCCAAATTCAGAGTAGTCCTTGTACTCGCCCTTCTCAAACACATACTGGTAGCCTCTGTATCCTGGGTACTGGTAGCCCACCCAGCTGTAAGACAGACATGAGAGGATGTTAAGGGCAATGAGAGAGAGAGAGAGCTATAAAAGACAGAAGCAAAGAGAAAAAAGGCTATTATTATGACAAATATAAATGCTGTTCTGTAAACGACAACTGGCAACAATTTTGCTGATGATTTTGGATCAAATGCATCAAATGTCCTATGGTTTTGTCAGTGTGTAGGATTAACTAAAGTAAGGTGTTGAAATTCATAGCCATGCACTGGTACCAGAACAGCATATCGTAGCAACTAAGCAGGTGGTGTAGTGCTCTGTGGTCTGCTTACGTTCCACTCTGGACCCTCACGGAGGAAACCTTCTCTTGGTAGCCATGCGCGTGGAAGCTGGGAACGTCATCGTCTACGATCTCGATCTTCTTCCCTGCGAAGCCAGGGTTCTCATACAGCACAATCTTGTGTTCCTGGCTGTCCTGAAGTTCCAATCAAGGGACAAAAGTGGAGTGTGCTCATCAGGAAAACAATACAAAGGAATACAAGAGGAAAAATGTTGTCCTGAAAAATTGAACTGAAAGAGGTAGGTAACGGTGTACATTTGCAGTGGTATCACTATACCGATAAACCTACATACTGAATATTAATTACACAGCAAATATAGAGCAAAAATGGATTACGATTGGATTACGATCACAAAATGAACTGATTCAAATGAATCCTGACTTAGATGATCAGTCCAGCTGGAGAGGGTAACTTGAGAGGCTGGGGATGAGATGAGCTAAGGGCAGGAAGAATGGAATGAGATAGTTTACCACTTTGATGGGGCGGAAGGCGAAGATGCTGTCACTGCGTCTGCTGTTGGTCCAGGAGTCCCAGCGAGGATACTCGCCCTTCTCAAACACATACTGTTCCCCCTTGCAGCCAGGCTGTTCATATCCCACCCATCTGCAAGGTTTCCATTTCCCAATTTACATGTTGCAAATAAACACACGCTGGCTTGATAGACATCTCCTCCTCTATGTTGTTCTCTTTTTGATCCTTCATCTTTCTCTTTTTTTTACACTCTTCCGACTTTCACCCACAAACAGACTATCTGATTCTCATCATCCTCTTTACACTGCAAATCTCTCTCTCTCTCTTTCTCCCTTGTTCACTCTTTCATGCCCTACTCACGGTCCACATAGCACCAGTATCGAGCCCACTTTCTCCATGCCCGCCTCTTGGAGATTGTTACAGGGCCCAGTCAGCTCATGACATCTGCCCTGGAAGTTCTCCTGCTCATAGATGATCAGCTACATGGGACAAGATGGGAGATGAAAAGGAAATAATGGTTCATAATTGTTTGAGAACTTGTCCAGTGTGCTGTACCCCCATGTTTGTAATAATGTGGTGCTGGTGGTGCAACACTAAGATTCAAAAGCCTCAAACTAGCCTATAGCCATACTTGATTCTGTTTCAAATCAGCCACCTGTTGCTTGTTGAGAAATGTAATGTAAAGAGAGACCGTCATTGGAAAATTACTATGGCAGAGTGAAATGACTGTGATGTGAAATGTGTGTGTATGTGATGGGAAGGAGGAGGAGCAATGGCTGCAGCCCCACCCTCCTCACCTTAAAAGGACTGCTTCCTGATTGCTGTTGCTTGGATGCAGGGTTCTGGTGGTCCGTTGCCATAGTGACCTGGACTGAAAACGAGAGAGTGCTTGTACTTATTTTTGCCATTTACTGGATGAAAGATTACTCTTACCATATATACTTATGATTCCAAAATAAATATTCATGTATCACAGAGCTTGCACAGACCTAAGAAGCATATATATATAATCAAAAATAGTAACATAATAGAGTATTTAAAATTCATAATAATAGGTTAATTATAGATTAAACACATTTTTGCCTTTCTATTAAAAAATATATAGAAATGATATCTACCATAATTTAAAAAAAGCTTTTTATACACAAAATACATGATCACAAATAACAATTCATTCAGGTTAAATATTGGTTAAATATCAGGATTGGTTAAATATTTATATAGCCACAATAACATCTATTTTAGGAACACAAATCTAGTTTAGGAACACAAATCAATTCAGTGCTCTTCGCTTACCAGCTTTTGATTGTGCCAGTCTGTTTTGGGTGGCACGAGAGGCTCAATATATATGGCAAGCCTAGGGGTGGAAACTTTGCCAAAGCTCCACTGTGGCCATAGATGCCCTCCTAATCATGTCCTAATAGGCTGGCCAGCCCAGGCAGGCTTTGGTGGTGGGAGTAGTACCAACCTGCACCCCTCCAAATCCCCCCTCGCCCCCTGCAAACTAACACTCCCCACACCCCTCTCATGCTCCCTCACACCTTTCCCACCCCCTGATGCCCCCACAAAGTTATTTCATTACTTGTCAATTTCAGGCCGCCGGCCATTGTTTGGTATCCCATGATTCAGCATATCCAGTGCCAAGAGTCCCGAAATTCACAATGAGACAGGCTGTGGTGTGCGAATGAAGAGAGAGAGAGAGAGAGAGAGAGAGAGAGAGAGAGAGATGGGAAACCACTAGGCCAATGCGAATTTTTCTGTGATATGTTTCATATTATTTATGACGTACTGTACCATTATGCATATATTTAAATTCACAAAAGATTTCCAAATTCTTATTGGCTAATAGGACTTGCTCTTACATCCAAATCATCCTTTGATCATTACTTTATCAGTACTTGAAACAAATACACACACCAAGGAATAACCTGCTAACACTTAACTATTTTACATTGTCACATATCCATATTTACCATATGCTTCATGAAAATAAGATTGTGATTCAATGAGACGTGGGTGGAATGTTTTTCTCTAAAATTAGATTGTACGGGAACAGAAGAGTCAAGAGTGTGGATTAAGGATGTTAATTATTAATGCTGTTTCATCATAGTCAAAGAATACTGAATATTGTGTAGGGCAAAAAATCACTGTGCTCTTCCTCTGCTGCCTTGAGTGATGAGGAGACAGCCTTGTTAGAGAAACACATGTTGCAGTATGAAGATTCTACCAGAAGATGTCAGTATTCGCAAATACTTTAACTTGGTCATGAGCATTCTAGTAATAAATTGTAAAACCAAACATTACGCAATCATATCTTATCCAGGACTTAGCAGGAGGAGCACACCTCACGTTTATTCCCCTCCTCCGAGATTTAATCAAATAGTTCGGGGTTCAGTCTTAGTTATTTTTTTTGGCTTCCAAGCCAGTGTCTAATTAACCGTTTTCCTGGTCACCCATATCATTTGTGTTTACTGATACAATGTTTATATTAGCTGGTTCAGTCATTCCTCCACCAGGCTTCTCCACCTGGTGGACATTATTTTTAACACACGCGCATCTGTCAGAAGACATCGGCTGAGCTAACACAGGGCCAGAGCATTGGATTGCCAAAGATCTATTTAGCAGTCAAACTTCAAATACTTGCAAAGTTTTGTCATCTCTCAGGCTAGATTATGTGATGTCTGACACCGAAAGTGTCACAAGCTGACGTAGTGGGCTAAATGCGTTTTTGGCAGTCAACGTGCACATATGCTTAGAGGAAGCTGTTACCAATCACTCAAGGTACACAGACAAGGCATTACCGGGGGGATGGGGAAAATGTCAGGAGGAGAGACTGGGCGGACTTCAAAGACATCACTGCTGTGCTACAAACCGGATCTCTCTCTCCCTCTCTCTGCCCGAGAATGATATTTTGGAATAGCCTACATTAAGCTATCGTTTCCAAACCGGACTCGAACTTTAGATGCAATTCACGTGCAGTTCTGTAGTTCATATGATGAAAATTCAGGCAGATCGGTGTCTTGAATCTGGATTTCCTTTTTATTGCTGTCTGATGCCCACGTTTGTTTTGACAAGGATTCTTCAAGTATTATTACCTGACGTTATGTAGACGGGCTATTGGGAAAGCAGTGAGGTCTGTAATTTAACCTAAATTGCACATACCAACACTTCAGTGTGTATCAGCGGTGGTCACTGTCTTTCACAATGTCATGGGTTAAAATAGTTTGGGCATTAGTTGCCATTAACATCGGGGCATGCAACAGCTTTCCAAATTACAAATATGAGGATATTGACGAGGATCTCGCCACCTTTGATTATTATCGAGCCATGGTTGAAATGGATGAAAGGAATTCTACAGAGTGTGGCGAGTGTGTGCCAGAACTTTGTCCCCAGACAGCTGGCTGTCGAGCGGGTGTCATTTTGGATAGCTGCAACTGTTGCTTGGAATGCGGGAACCTAGAGGGACAAACGTGTGATGTGGATGACAGAAATGTGTACTATGGTTTGTGCGGTTCAGACCTTGAGTGCAAGCTTGATTCTGCCGAGACAGAGGATGGCGAGCCACCAGAGCCACAATGTGTATGCGTGTCGCAAGAACCCTTGTGTGGTTCGGATGGAAAGACTTACATGAATACTTGTAAATATAAAGAAGCAAAGTTTTCTGACCCGAGTCTCAACATAACCGTGGGCCCGTGCAAAACAGGTATTTCCAATACCCTGCTCTATTTAAACGTTTTAATGCCTTGATTGATGGAAGACTATCTTGTATTGTTCCTTTGAGATGAGTATATCGTGTTTATGTAGGGCTATAATTAAAAGTCTCTTCATTAAAACTTAATTGCTGGCATATGATGTAGCCTACTTTGATATAATTGGTTGGTTAATTAGATTAATTAAATGCTTACATGTCAATAAACATGACAAATCTATCTATCTATCTCATATCTGACATATTGGTAATTAATCATAGGTGGAGGTTTAGGTGTCATAAATATTGTCATAACCAACAGGAGGTTATAGACTACACCTTACAGAAAACTGGACGTGTTGTTGCTCTTATAGTCATTTGGCAGTTACTAATCAGATTAGTATTGATCTAAAAAACATATACTCTATTCACCACTTTTGGAACAATTTATAATTTGGCTAACACCCTTTATGACCAAGAACAGTAACTTAGTCTTCCCCTACCCTCCCCTGTGAGTGCTTTGGGGAATTCCTTGCCCTAGCCCTATAATTTTCCCACTGAGTTTAGGGGAAGATTTATTGCCTTTCAAGTAGGTCCAGGAGACAGAGTGGAGAGAAGAGCAAGCAGCTTTTGAGATGAGAGAAAGAGAGGGAGAGAGAGAGGGAGGAAATAGCTCCTGAACATGATCCTCACCCTGTCTGTTTCCTCTTTCTCCCTGCCCTGGTGCACTCTCTCCCACTTGTCCCCTTGTACTTTTTTATTAAGTCCCAATTATCCCTACTGACACCATAGCCACAGGGTGAAACAGTTAAGGGATTGTCTGTGTCTGCTCTCTCTCTCTCTCTCTCTCTCTCTCTCTCTCTCTCTCTCTCTCTC